>NW_018921599.1:122933-140055 GCF_002207925.1 Prunus avium | reverse complement strand
ACCAAAATACTTCCTAAGGCCTTGCTGCCCTTTCGAAGCATTTTGGGGCTTAATTTTCGAACTCAGACAAAGGGGACAACTCCATCAGCCCAGCCCACCCGCTGCCGGAAGAAAAAAGCTCCTACAGGGTGCATTAGACATTTGTTTTTTTTCAATACCCAAAAAAATTGCTTTATATATTTGTTTTTGACAATGACGATATTATGAACTACTCTAATGTATAAAGAGAAAATAACTCGGGTGCAAGGGGCGGACACACTGCCTTAACCAACTGACTTGATCCACAACAAAAAAAACGAAAAGAAGTTAAGGGCTCGTTTGATAATCATCTTAATTTTAGTTTTCATTTTTTTGGTAGATAATAGAGGGAAATGAGAGTGAGAATGGGAATGATGATGAGATGAGATTGAGAGAGAGGATGAGAGGGGAGAATGAGAGGGAGGAGTAATAAAGTGAAAACAATTTCAAATAAATTTTTATTTTAGTTTTAGTTTTCACTTTTGATACTTCTTTCTCTCATCTTCCGTCTCAATCCCATATTCACTCTCATTCTCACTCTATTCTCTATCTTTTATCTCTATACTCTAGCATAAAAAATGAAAATAAAAAATGAAAAATGAAATAGTTATCAAACGGGCCATGAGTTAAAGCTTGGGCTAAGCAGGTTTAAGTAAAAAATAAAAAAGACTTGGACTGAGCTAGATTTGGGCTAAGGATCTTAACCCAACAGCCAACTGAAGCAATAAAAAAGAAAGAGAAAAGAAAAAAAGGGAAAGCCAAGCCAACAGCCAACGGAGGCAAATACAGTTGCTGCAAAGCAAAGGGGGCCGCGGGTAGTAAAATAGCAACAGTCTACACAAGGAGAGAGACTCCAGAGAGTCGAAAATGACTTCTCCGTCTCCAGTCTCCTCAAGCGCTTCCCCACTGCAACGCCTCTCCACCTTCAAAACCTCCACCCCAACGTCCACGGCAACCCCAACCACCGCCACCGCATCCCCCCTTGACACATTGGCCTCCGACCCCATCTTCTCCGTCTTCCTCTCCTCCTCCTTCTCCTCCACCGACTTCTCCTCCGCCGCCCTCACCTCCGGCTCCCCCGCCTCCACCGCTGAGAAGCTCCAGAACGCCATCCGCCTCCTCGAGTCCCAGCTCCGCTCCGAGGTCCTCTCCCGCCACGACCACCTACTCTCCCAGCTCTCCTCCCTCCACCACGCCGACCACGCCCTCTCCACCGTCCGATCCTCCGTCCTCTCCCTCCAGTCCTCCCTCCGCCGCACCCGATCCGAGCTCTCCGACCCCCTTACCTCCATCCGCACCCTCACCGTCCAGCTCCAGAACCTCCACACCTCCTCCGACCTTCTCCACCACTCCATCAGAGCGCTTCGTCTCTCCAGTAAGCTCCGCTCTCTGGCGTCGGACGACCCCGAACGCCTGGATCTCGCCAAGGCCGCTCAGCTACATTGCGAGATCTTGGCACTCTACAACGAATATGACCTCGCTGGCATTGACGTAGTCGATGCCGAGCTCGAATGGGTCAGAGAGACCGGAGACAAGTTGCGCAATGAGGCGATGCGGGTTTTGGAGAGGGGGATGGAGGGTTTGAACCAGGCCGAGGTGGGGACTGGGTTGCAGGTGTTTTACAATTTGGGGGAGCTGAGACAGGCTATTGATCAGTTGATTAACAAGTACAAGGGTATGGGGGTAAAGAGTGTGAGTGTGGCATTGGATATGAAGGCCATTTCCGGGTCGGGGGGAGGCGGGTTTGGGCCGGGTGGGATCAGAGGGGGCGGTGGGACGCCGCCGATTGGGGGCGGGGCCAAGGCGAGGGGGGGGCCAAGGCGAGGGAGGCGATTTGGCAGAAGATTGGGAGTTGTATGGATCAACTGCATTCAATCATGGTAGCAGTGTGGCACTTGCAGAGAGTGCTGTCTAAGAAGCGTGACCCGTTTACTCATGTGTTGCTGCTCGATGAGGTTATTCAGGTGAGAGGGTTTGTTCAATTGGATTTTCTTTTCAATTGTTCTGATTATTTGATGTGTATGAATGGTACAGAGCATGGATGTTACTTATGTTCTCAGGTCTCTGCTACTAGCCTGATTTCTCTATTAGTTGATGGATATATGAAAACCATTTTACTGTATTTTTTGAAGTATTAGTTGGTAACCTGGACTTGGTTCGAACGAAACCCTTTAACGGGCTGTTCCTAAGAAGATGATATATCTTATGCTGACCGTGCTGAAGTCTGACCAGTCATTAAATGTCTTTTGTTCTAAGTTGGTTCTTCTTCCTTTTTGGATATCTCTAACAATTCCTGTCAATGTGCACCATGCACCCGTGATCTGCTGCAGTTTGTGTCTATTTACTTTGAATTTTGGTTTACAAAGAGATCATTAATTTTCCTGTGTATGATGAATGATTTGCACTATCTACCGATTAGCCGCCTAGAAAATTTGCATAAACTTTTTAATCTTTCTAGTGGTTGACTTGCAGTTCCATTCTGACTTGCATTACTTCATTCCAACAATTTTCCTGCTTCTTGTCTAAAATCAATAACTTTTGCTCACTTTATATGTTGCTTAGGAAGGTGAGCCCATAATAACAAATAGAGTGTGGGAGGCCCTTGTAAAGGCTTTTGCCAACCAAATGAAGTCTGCTTTCACTGCATCAAGTTTTGTTAAAGAGGTATTCACTATGGGGTATCCAAAGCTTTTCTCAATGATAGATAATCTTCTTGAAAGAATTGCACGTGACACAGACGTCAAGGGGGTTTTACCGGCTATTACTTCAGAGGGAAAAGAACAACTGGTGTCAGCTGTTGAAATATTCCAGACATCATTCTTAGCACACTGCTTGGGTCGTCTGTCAGACCTTGTGAATACTGTATTTCCAGTGTCCAGCCGTGGAAGTGTGCCCTCTAAAGAACATATCTCAAGAATCATAACACGGATTCAAGAAGAAATAGAAGCTGTTCAGTTGGATGGGCGATTGACTCTTCTTGTATTGCGTGAAATTGGCAAGGTTCTTCTCCTGCTTGCTGAACGGGCTGAATACCAGGTAATCTTTTAGTTATCTTGCATAGTCAAATATTACCAATGTAGGCAAATGATCCCAGTCTTGTTTTGGCCAATGTGTAAGACGTCCAAAGTTAGATGTAATGAACTCATTGTAGTTGCTGCATAACCACGGCAAGTTAAGGTTCACATTCTGTTTATTTCATGGTCCAAACTGTTTCACTTGCTCTTTTGGTAATTGAATGAGACTGATTGAAATTTGGAATCACGTACTATCTTATGGAGGATTATTCATGTGCACACAGAGAAGAATGTTGCTGCTGACTATTTGGTTAAGTTAGGCCTTAACTCTGTTTTGGGTTTTCATGAGTGCCTAGAGCCCCCTGATGGGTTGCTGACTAATCTTGGTGATGTTTGGGCTGGTATTTCCAGACCCAGGTTGATTGCTGTATAGTTTTTCTTTTCTGTTTTTGGGTTTTGGCCCCATGTAACCCAAACAAAAAAAGAAAAAGTTAAGGATATCAAGTTCTTTTCAATGGGTATACCCTCACCTGTACTTTAATTGAGCTATCAGACTGCATGTGAAAGATGTATGTATATTATAGAAACTTATGCTGAGCCTTTTATTTCGACAAGTGATTTTTAGCCCATGTTTGAAGTTTTCTCATTTTGTAAATACATCCCAAATGGCAGATATCAGCTGGTCCTGAAGCACGTCAAGTCAGTGGTCCTGCAACTCCAGCACAACTCAAGAACTTCATTTTATGTCAGCATCTCCAAGAAATTCATACACGCGTATCATCTATAATTACAGGACTGCCCGCTATTGCTTCAGATGTATTGTCTCCCTCATTAGGTGCCATATATGGGGTTGCCTGTGACTCAGTGACAACCTTATTTCAAGCGATGCTTGACCGTCTTGAGTCTTGCATCTTGCAAATTCATGAGCAGAAATTTGGTGTGCTAGGCATGGATGCTGCTATGGACAACAATGCGTCACCTTACATGGAGGATTTGCAGAAGTGCATTCTTCACTTCCGGAGCGAGTTCCTGTCTAGGCTGTTGCCTTCAAAAACTGCAACTGCCGGAGCAGAGACCATATGCACTAGGCTTGTTAGGAGCATGGCTGCGCGGGTTTTAATATTCTTTATCAGGCATGCTTCTCTTGTCAGACCTCTTTCAGAATCAGGGAAGCTAAGGATGGCTAGGGACATGGCTGAGCTTGAATTAGCTGTAGGTCAAAATTTGTTCCCAGTGGAGCAACTTGGTGCACCATACAGAGCCCTTCGCGCATTTCGACCTCTTATTTTCTTGGAGACATCCCAACTTGGAGGATCTCCTCTTCTTCAAGATCTACCACCTAGCGTCATACTTCACCATCTTTACTCCCGAGGTCCCGATGAATTGCAGTCTCCACTGCAAAGGAACAAACTAACACCTCTGCAGTACTCATTGTGGCTAGATTCTCAAGGAGAGGATCAGGTCTGGAAGGGTATCAAAGCAACACTAGATGACTACGCCACACATGTGAGGGCCCGAGGAGACAAAGAGTTCAGCCCTGTCTATCCTCTAATGATTCGACTAGGATCATCTTTGACCGAAAATGCTCCTGCAACCCAACAGCCTTGATGTCCAGTGTACCTCATGTAAGGTACAAAGATTTTTGCTTTTTCTTTTGACTTTTTCCCCTAGAGTTACACATTTTAGCTGAACTTTTTGTTATTCTTCAGGATTTAGGTCTATACTCAACATTTTTGATAGGTTAATGTGGGGTTAGCAGCTGATCAACTCTGCAGGACAGCAGCAGCACTCCAGTTCATTATAATTTGGTTTTGTATCCATTCTTTCTCCTTCTCACCTTTCTATTTGTGGTGATATTGTTCTCTCTTTCATGTAAATTAAATAGATACACATAGTAAATTGTACCGTGACATTTTGCTCTCACATCGTATGAACCTTTTGTTTCTTCAATACATTTTTACACAATTTTTGGTGGTGATTTCACGTACTGTTAATCTACATATGTAAGTGACCCAAATTTACAATATTTAATTTCCTGAAGCTCATCCTTTCTTTGCACTTACCCTTGGAACTCTGGTATTTAGAGGATCTCAATTAAATACATCAGGAGCATAGCCTCTTTATCATTTAAAGGAGGCCTAAAGATTGAAAGATAAAAGGATGAAACTCGAACTTCCGTCACGGGTGCAGAAATAAGTGCTCTATCATTGCGGTTATAAGTTCCCATAGTGGGGGATGACCTTTGTTTACATTCTTGACACTACTCGGTTGGAACCTAATACAAACATTAGGTGGTTTGGCAAGGTCAGGTGATGACTTCGCATCCACGTTTTGGTGGTGAGACATTTCACTATGCCAAGAAATGTATTATAGCTAAAAACTATTCTTTATTGGTTAGATTAATTAGAATCATTTACACAGCTTCAAACAAAAGCATTTATTCAAACTTGGCGAATTTCTTTTGATCAGGGTTAATGGTATAAGAAAATATTAGACGTGTTTAGTTAGAAGAACAGAAAGATGCTCAAGTCCATCAGCGGCAGTCAAGATGAGGAGAGGCTTCAAAACAAATTAATTAATTAATTAATTAAACATTATTAGTTTGTTAACAACTTCACTTATCTGCAGTGCCAATGTGGCACACAGTGATTTGCAACAGGCTGGAGCCAAATATATAGACAGCCAGCGCCAAAATTCAAGATTTTTGATATGACGTGGGATGTGGACATGGAGGCTACACCATTCACACCATCCCTACATTGATGTGATGATGTCTTTCAATTTCCACTTCAACCTTATAAAAGAAACATAAATTTTAGGTCAAAATCACATTTTCTTTTTGTCCTCATAGCTTCGCTTGTTTTTAACTTTTGTCTCCATGATTTCAATTTTGATAATTTGTGTTTAGTAATGTTGTTTAGTTAGCAATTAAGTCCTACAAGTCTAAAAATGTTAAGAAAAAAAAAAAAAAAATTTCATGTTTTGAATAGTGTCATAACATGTGGTTGTTCCATATCGTCATATTGAATTTCATTTACAAATATGATGAAATTTATGATTTGTACTTGATTGCAAACCAAACCAAACTATAAAACTAAACATGTGAAAATCAAAATAATAAGAACCAAAATGAAAAATGAATCAAACTACGGGGACTAAAAAAATATAATTTGGCCTAAAATTTCTACTACATCCCCTGTTTCTTCTGAAACAAAAATCACTAATTTTTTATAATTATATTGAATAGTTAGCTGCGTGCCATGAATGCTCTTCTACCCCATTATGGCATACAGTGTTATATATTATCTTAATACTTATCTTAATACCAAAAAAATCATCCTCTTGAATTGACCAATGTCTACATCGTCCCATGTAAATACAAACCCTAGCATTTTCCTTGATGGGTCATACTGTGAGAGAGAGAGAGAGAGAGAGAGAGAGAGAGAGAGAGAGAGAGAGAGAGAGAGAGAGAGAGAGAGAGAGAGAGAGAGAGAGAGAGAGAGAGAGAGAGAGAGAGAGAGAGAGAGAGAGAGAGAGAGAGAGAGAGAGAGAGAGAGAGAGAGAGAGAGAGAGAGAGAGAGAGAGAGAGAGAGAGAGAGAGAGAGAGAGAGAGAGAGAGAGAGAGAGAGAGAGAGAGAGAGAGAGAGAGAGAGAGAGAGAGAGAGAGAGAGAGAGAGAGAGAGAGAGAGAGAGAGAGAGAGAGAGAGAGAGAGAGAGAGAGAGAGAGAGAGAGAGAGAGAGAGAGAGAGAGAGAGAGAGAGAGAGAGAGAGAGAGAGAGAGAGAGAGAGAGAGAGAGAGAGAGAGAGAGAGAGAGAGAGAGAGAGAGAGAGAGAGAGAGAGAGAGAGAGAGAGAGAGAGAGAGAGAGAGAGAGAGAGAGAGAGAGAGAGAGAGAGAGAGAGAGAGAGAGAGTATGTGTGATTTTGGGTTGTTGTATAATGTATATGGAAGGATTCCTATTATGAAGCTTTCAATTTTGCATTTTAAAAATAGAAGAAAGAAGAAAAAGAAACAATATCATTTTCAGCATCTTTATGTCTCTGTGTCCTTTTCTGTTTCCACCACCTTCAAAACTCAGCTCCTTCAATAACCTTAATATTTATAGCTCTTTGAATCCTCCGCATTAGCATCATAACAGCTGGGAGGTGATTCCTAGGGCGGCAAAATTGTATCAAAACTATGGGGAAGAAAGTAAGCCAAACATCACTGAAAATATCTAAGAAAGAGAAGAAAGAGTTTAACAGTTTGATAAGACTCTTGAGGCCTAAAGTCTACATCACTGACAGCTCAAGCTTCAAGAGGCTTGTGCAAGACCTCACTGGCAATGGAGCCTCAAATCCAAACACTTCTTCCTCCTCACTGCACCCTCAGAAAAAACACAACTTGGTTGATGAGGAGCAAATCCCGGTTGTACATATTATTGATGATCAGGATCGGGAGGATCAAGGAGACACTGAAGGCAGTTTGGATGCGTCTATCGACACGTCCACGCTTGATGATTCTTCCGAATTGTGCAACCAAGTGTTTATGAGTGATCAAGAATTCAACCAGTTATGTTATCAGATATATTCAGATGATACAACAACAACAACAACAACAAATTATGAAGGTTCAACATCAGACCAGTTATTATTGGTGGATGACATGTTACCTTTTCAAGATCTTGAGTCATGGCTTTTGGACACTGATCAGCCTTATGATCCTTTTTTCAACAATGGTTTTGCTCAAATTGATCAGCAAGTCAGTATATACGACTACGAGCTATCGGGGCTACTATCATCGAATTAATTGTTTGTTGTGTGACCATCTGCTCTGTAATATTCTTCCTCTTGATGCTGTAAGTAGTAAGTACATATGTTCTTATATAGCAAAAGATGTGTGTAATCAATGTGTATTCTTTGTATAGAGAGCCCATTTTCCGCTTTTACAAGTTACTGTTTGTAATTTTTTCAATCTATACTTTGTATCCATCCATGCTCTAGGCTCCTTCAGATTACATATATATATATTAAACTTACCTGAACTGGTGTATCATGAGATTAATTGTTTCAATCAATCAGCATGCCCGAAATTTTGAGTGCTCGACATATAGATTGCTTACACGTTTTTTTTCATAATGACAAAAGAACCCATCTGCCAAGCATGATTATTCTCATTTTTAGATGTTTCTATCTTAAGGCAGTTGTTAAATACTGTGATCTTACAGCAGGGGGTCCTTTTGACTTTTAAAAATTGTGAAGCATCATCAACAAAGTCCTGAATTTAGAATGTGATTGGATCAATAAATGCACTGTGAGATTGCTTAGATTTTATGGCCTAAGCAAGTTCAAGAAAAAAAGATTTTATATAGAAACAAGCTGTTTTTAAAGTCCATTTTGTAGTGATGAGATTGGAGCAAAAGAGTTGAACATAGGAACTGGAAGCTGGAAATGTGAGAGAAAAACAAATGGGAACCTGAAGCAGGAATATTTTCCATAAACAGATATTATATGTTTCAGAACATAGCAATTCTAGAAGCTTGGGGAAAGATAAAGAGAAAATTTTGTCTAATTGATGCAATTCTTTTGTTGGGAAAGAACAAAAGAAATTTTTATCTAATTGATGCAGAGCTAAACAGGAAGACTCGTGAATATAAGAGAGTGTGCACTCATTATAACATATTGCGAACAATAATTAGATAAATGGAACTAGATATAATTGCTGTTTCTTATTCCCTAAGAACAGGAGAATCAACAAGCTCTGCCCAATGATGCTCTGACGCGGTTAAAAGATAAATTTCCATCGAGTCCGTGATGTTTCCTGAGTCTCTGTAGACAGCAACCTAAACAGCAATAAAAGCTTCTATATGCATTTGCATTCCATTTTATACAGTATGAATGTACATACAACTCCTATCCACATCATTCTTACAAGTCTAAAACTAATGCAGCTCAATGATCTTACAATCCAATTTGTGTGTATGCGATCTCACAATCTCACAATCTAAATTGTGTATATGCACTCATTTACGAAGATAACTCTTGATTTCATTTTGACCGAAACATATGTTGATGCCACTCTATCTAAAAGTTGCGATCAGTGCATCTTCATGGAAGAATTCCTCAGGCTGTCAATATAGTTTTGTTGCAGTATTCGTTTGAACTATCTAATTTTTGGTCTACTTGGTTGAGCTATCTTATGAGGTTCAATTGTAGAATCCTGAATTTTCAATGTGATTGGATATAGAAAATGCAATGAGGAATTGCTATAATATTTTGTTTGTGTAAGCAAGTTGAAGAAAACAGATTTTAGAGTAGTTCAGGCATATCCTCTTTCAAGTCCTCCCAATCTACCTCAAGCCTCACGAGACACAAACACAGACCTTCAAGTTTCCAGGAAGCAGTCTGGGATTAAACCAGTTGGGCATAGTTTTATGAAGGTAATTCCTAAGATACAGTTCTCGGAGTGTTGGAGGAGGAGTCAGGTTGTCTCCATTATTTTCAATTACTAAACGAACCCACATCATCCCCAATCTAACATTTTCCATCAAACCCACAAACATACACAAATCAAACTTCAAAATTATAAAAAGATGGTATCTATTGGCCCAAACATGACCTCCTCCGAAGTGCTAGAGAGTGAGAGTGTTGGACAGAGAGGGAAGGGAAAGGGAGAGAGAGTTGGTGGTGTGAGATGAGGGGGGTTTGATGTGATAAAAGAAGGAGAAGAAGGAGAAGAAGCAGCAGCAATAGTCAATGACGAAGGTCACAGTGGGGTTTTGGGCTATATTTGAGGATATAGCCCTCAGGAGATGGCCTAAGGTTCCTAGGGTTTTGTTTGCAACTGGGAGTCCACCACATCTCCTTAGGCTTGGGCGGGGTTTTACGGGCTTTTATAATTTTTTAGACTGGGCCGACATTTCAAAGGGATTGGCCCAGGCCAGCCCATCGGGCCGGGTTTAGACGGGCCTCCATAGGCCTGAATGGGGCGGGCTATTTTATACAAATTTTTTTAAAGTTTTTTTGTTACCCATTTTGTTGTTGTCAAAGGTGATGATGTATAAAGAGTAATCTCTTAAGCCAGTAGTGGACACAAGACTGTGACCTCATAGGGTCATAATGTAAAAAGTCTCAAAAAAATTTTAAGAAGAAAATAACACTAAAAAACAGAAAGATAGTACTTCTATTCATAATTCATGGCAAAACTAACAATACAAGCTACAATTTTTAACGGTGAGTTTTCACCTTTTGAAAACGTTGCATTATAGCTTTATTATCAATACAAGCAAAAACTATCTTGATATAAACAATCAAGTTATAATTCAACCATTGATTTCCCATTTTGTGACGAAGTGGATTTTTGATAATATTCATGGTGGAAAATGACATCTCTACTGAAATAGTTGCAACCGGTAAAACCAAAGCCAATATAATAAGCAAATACACATAAGGAAATATTTCATGCCTGAAGATTAGCCAATATCTCATCTAATTCAATAGGTCTTGCTCTTGCACTTGAACTACCCGGATTAGGCGAACTATTCATAAATAATTTTCTCTTAAAGTATCGTTCCATAATTTTACACATTAATTAATTCAATCAATCAATTATAAAGTCTAATCCAAATAATAATATCAATCAATATAAACTCGAATCATCCAAATAAAAAAAATAAAAAAATCAAAATCAAAATCATATCAGTAAATTCTATTTCATAAAAAAACAGTACATATAACAATCAATATAAATTATAATTCAAATAACAAAATCAATCAATATCAATATCATACCAATAAATTCTAATTCATTAAAGATATATCAACTTCATTAAAATAATCCTAATTCTAAAATCCTATATGTAAAGGATTATCCTCCTACTCACTTTAATTTATGAGAGGCGGCAACGACAAGGGGTAGTTGGCGCCGGCATGGGGACTAGTTAGGGTTTGAGAGAGGAGAGGCAAATGTTAAAGTTAATTGAGTTTTGGAGGATGCTGGAGTCGGGTGAGGCTGCTGGTATTTTTTTTATAAAATTATTTTATTTTTATAACATGGTTCAAAACGAAGCTATTTTGAAGCCGTGTCTTTAAAAAAAAATTAATGCGCCTGGACCAAAACAATGTCGTTTTGGTTCGGTGCAATTTTTTTTTTTATAAAAAAAGAGCCTCACGTGCACTCAGTGGAAGGTAGGAACATCGCAAGGTTTCTCTCGCGCATTTCATCGAACAAGTGGTGTGCACCTTCGGGTCACCGGAGACCTCCACAACCATTTTTTCCGGCTGGGGGTTGTATGACCCCTTTTGTCCAGATGTGCGTCCGTCACTGCCTTAAACGATAATATAGATAACTATACTAAGTAATATTATACCTAAAAATGAATCCTATGAAAATGTGTTACTTCTATCCCAAACTATGATTGACATCATAAAAACTAAAGCAATTTGTGCCATTAGAACTAATAAAACCAAAATGTGCTTTCAAATTATTTATTGAACCATTAAATTTGAACTTGATAATAAAAAAAGGGGCAATAAAAGATATAGTGTATATATTGCTTGTTTGTTACAAAATTTTAAATAACATTTAGAAAATTAACTTGATTTATAACATGTGTAAACAAAATAAGAAGTTTATTAGTTTATCATACATATTACATTAGTTTGATTAAGTATAAAATGAGGTTATGGAGTGCATCAATTAACTCTTAAAAAAAGGGGCATAGATGGGAGGGCTTTGGGCGGGCCTAGATCGAGCTAGGCTGGACCGAGGGTTTAAAATCCTAAATCCAAGCCCTACCCCATCTTAGAGTGAACTAGGCCGAGCATGCCTAATCATCTAATTAGGACAGGCTTTGGCCTATCAGGCCTCCGACTACTCATTTCGGCCCGCGAGCGAAATTATACTTGAAAGCCTTGCAAAGAAAGGCTCGAACTCAAGAGGGGAAACTAACCACGTAATGTTATTAATCAAAGTGTTATAATATGGTTACAAGAAATAACTGATATAACTTAAGGATATAGAAAATACTTAAATGTGACAGTCAAATCGAAAAATTTCTTTTATTTATGAAGAAATTGAGGAAGAATCCATTCCATATATAGTACCCTCACTATAGAATTTTGCAAATATATATATATACACAAAGAGCTTCCATTGAGGATCCCTCAAATAAACTTATTTTGAGCCAAAGAATCAGGTTAAACTAATTTTATAATGAAATTGGGTGTTTGACCAATTTTCTTGAGGAGCCCAGAACAGAGTGTTGGTGACTAAGAGAGTGATTAGAATTTGAATTACGCATAAACAAGGACATCAATCAGATTTGAAAGCTCTGCACTTTTACTTAAACATGACATCAATCAAAATTTTAATATATTCTTAGTCTGCTACCCAACCAAAAGGGATATGATTTCCTCACTCCCCTTTTCTCCACTTACACTCAATTTTGCTTTTTAATACTTTTTAATCAATTTTGTTCTTTCTCTTTCCTATTCTACCCTTATCCTATATTAATTTCTTTTTACTTCACTTTTATATTAGTTCTTTTTCTTTATACTTAATTTTCCAACTTGCACTCTATTTTCAGTATTTCTTTTCCTTTAATCGTGTAAGAAATTAAGTTTTTTTTCCCCTTTAATACTGAAAATGGAATGTAAGTTGGAAAATTAAGTATAAAGAGAAAGAACTAATATAAAAGTAAAGTAAAAAGAAATTAATATAGGGTAAGGGTAGAATACGAAAGAGAAAGAACAAAATTGATTAAAAAGTATTAAAAAGCAAAAGAGAGTGTAAGTGGAGAAAATGGGAGTGGGGAAATCAGCTCCCTTTCTTAATTCTGTTTAGAAACAATTTTTGTGGCATAACTGGGTTTTTTATTTCCAGAGACCATGGCATAGCATATGAAATAAATAAGAAAGATGGACCCCACGAAATAAGTTAATAAAAATAAAAAATTTCCATGTGCTAATTGAAAGGCTGAAGCTTCAAGCTCTGTTAGTAAAAATTAAAGGCTTCAAATGTTCTCTGTTCCTCACTTTCATTTTTCTTGAATGCTTTATTTTTTATAATCAAGTTTGTCAGTTGTTGTGCAGCCCATTTGAACATTTCAGAAGCTTTTTTAAAAAACTCTGATATTTTTCTGAATTTTGCAGAGAAGATAGCAAGGTAGGAGAAGAATGGTGAGAGAGAGGGAGAGAGGAGAAAGACGGTAGAGCAATGTAGGGAAAGAAGGAGAGAGAAAAGTAAGTGATGTATTGAAGAGAGATGAACCTCGTACATGGTGTGCATTAATGTTTTCAAATGGTAAATAGTATTTAAAAATAAAATCATAACAGATGCATTTCTAACTTTTCGATTACTCATCATTCAATAACTAAGAAAATGTGTCAAAATGTGTGGTTTTATGTGTGTCCCTTGAGATCGGGAGCCACACACAAAAAACCACAAGGATATATGGGCCAACTGAAATTGTTTGTGGAGCTGGGAAGGCTATACAAGGATTTCAGCTACCTGCTAATGAGCTTACTGCTATGCATAGCCAGTTGAAGTTCCAAATCATCAGACCATCACTGCTCCAACCCGTGAGCCTCCAAAAACTTCTGGTTTCCCTTCACATCACAAACAGCTTTGCTGCCACTTGACCATTTGTTGGACGCACATTCTCTTAGTCAGCATTGTTTCCTTCTGTTCCATCATGCTCAGTATAAGAACATGATAGGTATCACTGTTATTTTCTTTTATTCCATAATATCGTTTACTTACATATGAGAAATCATTCATACCCATTTTCCATCTTAAAATTCTTAATAAAATACTTCAAAAATTAGTAATCGGGGATAAACTAGGAGGGATAGTTAATCTAATTCATATTCTGTGTTTATTCCATTCCCTTTTTCTTATTCCTATTATTTGTAAATAAACATGCCATAATAGTGTTACGTTAAGTTAAATTGATGGCAAAATGTCGAAGTATCACATAGGAAGTCATTCACCCATACTTTCATTTTCTTCTTCAATATACCTTAGATTTAGTAAGTTATCAAATCCAATCTAATACTAGTCACCAAATATAGTCTTAAAGCATGTTCAAGAGTGTACTGGATATAATATAACACAAGGCTCAAGCTTTTCCATGAAGTCAATACTCAATCTACTGATAATTAATCATTTGAAGGTAATATTTTCCATGCATACATCCATATCACGTTGGCTAACTTGAGTCTTCACCTTATAATAAAAAGCATAAAGATGTTAAGCATCACTTCATTTTGTTTATCAATAATTATCAGATTTTGAAAGAGTATCCATGTTCACATTCCCCAATACAAACCAAATTATTCAATAAAGGACAAGCCCCCAGAGCATACTTGGATCGGAGGTTTCAGAACTTCAAATCTGGCCGACAATTAGATTCTGATACCGTATTAATCAAAAAGCTTCAATTTGTAATAGAATCAAGCTACGTGACATGTTACAAAATAAGGTCCCGCAAGCACAATTGGATTGCTTTAATTGTGATGCCAAACCATTGCACTTTAAGACGACTGAAGAATATAATAAATAAAGCTTGAGAAGGACCCCACGTGCGGTATGAATTGCCAAACAATTATAAAATAATATGATAATATGATCACGTGATATATTTTGTACATGTGTTATAATATGAGTGGACAACATGATTTATTTTCCCATATTTTAGGGAATATTATCAATAAATGTATATCCACTTATATTATAACACGTGTACAAGATGTACAACATGATTGTACTACCGTACTCTTCTATAATCATTTCTACATTGCATACATGACGAGAATGAAAACCATATATAAAATGGTGCAACACACAAGTCACAAGAAGCTAAAGTTAATATTGAATGGTTTAAGCAAATGAAGTATAGTCCAATGAGAAATGGCATTGATATGTAGACCAGATGTCTCAGGTTCGAAACTTCATGACATCTTGGTTGTATGCAGTGGCGGACCCAGACTTTTGTTCATCTGGGGGGGAAAAAACAATTTCATAACTGACTCCTACAGAGTCTAGGTTTTCATATCAATACGATATATGTTATAACACACAATCTATTTCAATAATTTTTTAATATATGATTTTGGGCCAAAATCTAAGGCTTTATATATTGGACCACATCTTATTAAGTCTTGGGCCTTGATATTTTCAATGTAGGAGAGGTTTTGGGCTAAAACCTTGAAGGCTTTACTTATTTAGGGTGTTGAGTGGGGATTTTGCATGCAAAATATTAGCGAAGTGTCTTATTTTTATTGGCAAAGTGTTGGGCTAGATGGATGAACAAAACACTCAAGTGTGAGCAGCTGCCTACAGTAGGCATATGCTGGGTCCGCCACTGGTTGTGTGTGTGTGAGAAACTCCCTCCCTATAGTTTAGACTATCGATTGTACAAAAGAAAAAAAATAATGGTTTAAAGCGTCGTCGGCAAAATCTTGAAATTATAATGTGCACTGGATCAACCAATAAAGCAGCCCCCGATTTCTAATCGAAAAGTCTCAAACTCAAATTTTGTCGTCTCAAATACAATTTTATTAGGTTTTTACCAATAAACTCATTTTAGCATGACATATTATACAAAAACCCATATAAAGCCTATTTGTAGAGAAAAACTCAAAACTAGCTACTTTTCATTTTCTAATTAGTTCTTAGAAAATTTTAACATACTAAGAACCAAAGTCTAAAATATCGATGGTTTTGGAAATATCAGTAGTCCAAAAACACGGAAATTTCAATGGAAATATCGGGAAATTATTGATATCGATAAAAATTAAATAAAAATCACGGAAATTGTAAGAAAAACTTGGAAATTTTTCTTGAAACTTTGGAGGATGTTTATTTAGTCAATTATCTATTACTTTATCACAAAAAATTAGAAGGAAATGCATTACATGATGGTTTTAACTGATTTAAGTTGATTATATAACGCGCAGACAAATGTTGCGAGTGTAGAAAATATATAGTAATTAAGGAAAGAAGATTAAACACACCATAATCATTTATTTCTTACTACATAAAGTTCCTATAAAGTTCAAATTTGAGTTATTTACACTAACACCCATTGAGTTTTTCGGCTTTTTCACAAAACTCCTTGAGGTTTTAGAAATTACATGAACACCCCATGATGTTTTAAATTGTTTTCACAAAACTCCATTTCATTGATTTTTCATCCAAAGATTGATGATTTTATACAAAAAAATTCTCCACATGACAAAGTTGGCCTTTGAGATTAGATTGCATATACTTCATTGAGGTTAATTATGTCATTTGCATAAGTTTTTTTTTTAATGAAATGATCAATTTTGGACAAACAATCAACGAAAAGGGGTTTTGTGAAAACAAACTGAAACCTCAGAGAATGTCCGTGTAAGTTTTGAGACCTGAGGTGGTTTTGTGAAAACACATAAAACAATGTCATTAATGCATTACACAAACTAATTTTTATTTTCCAAATTTATCCCTTTTTTTTTTTGAGAATTTTTTTTTATCCCTATTAAATGCATTGTTCGTGTATATTGCTTTATTTTTATTTTCAAAATCCTTTGTCTTTTTTTATAGCAAGTTTTGTCCTTGTTTTGTTTGTTAAATTACTGTTAAAAAAATAATAAATGTTATTTAAATTAATAAAAAAGATCTAATCATTTAAACACAAAATTTCAATTTATTTTATTTTATAAACAGATCCGTTTTAAGAAATTGAAATTAAAAAATTAATCCAAAAAAAAAAACCAGCGAAGGAAATCGGCGTGAGGAAGATGTTACGTGGGTGGCAGGGATCGACGCAGTGGGGTGGGAGATCGGCGTGGGTGGGGGTCATTGGACATTGATGTCGTGGTGGACAGGGGCGGATCTACAGAGGAGCAAGGGTGGTCAATTGACCCCTGCAACCTCTGAAATCCTCCATTAAAGCACCCAAAGTTGACCCCTGCAAAGTGTTCGATGAAATGCCCCAAAGGGGCAAGCCCTTGCAGCTGAAGGAGATGGCAGCGCAGGTTGCCCTTGCGCGCAGCGCGCGATTTCTTTTTTTTTTAGTTCCCTCGACGTCAAAACGACGTCGTTGCACTTAAGTTTTTTTTTTTTTTTTTT
>NW_018921599.1:102457-119761 GCF_002207925.1 Prunus avium | reverse complement strand
ATTTTGAGAGAAAATCCTTGTGCCTATTATATTCATTGTTTTGCACATCAACTTCAATTAGCTCTTGTGGCCGTGGCAAAAGGAAATGTTGATATTGCGACTTTCTTCACATCTTGCAATAGCTTGGTTAATATTGTTGGAGCATCGTGTAAGCGTCGTGACATGCTTAGAGATCAACTACAAAAGGATATTACGGAAGCTCTTGAAAAAGATACTTTTCCAACAGGGCGAGGCTTAAATCAAGAAACTTGTCTCAAGCGGCCCGGTGATACACGTTGGAACTCACATTATGGTACATTACTTAGTATCATCTCCATGTTTAAATCTGTGGTGAAAGTGCTCAAATTGATTATTGAGGATGGCTCCACTGATAATCTAGGTGAAGCAAATAGGTCATTAAGAGAAATACAATCGTTTGAGTTTGTATTTCACCTATTTTTCATGAGATCTATATTGGGAGCCACAAATGACTTGTCACAAGCATTACAAAGGAAAGACCAAGATATTGGGAATGCAATGACTTTAGTGAAAGTTTGCAAGGACCAACTACAACACATGAGAGAGAATGCATTTGAAGCCTTGCTTGATCAAGTATCTTCCTTTTGTGGCAAACATGATATCTTGGTTCCAAACATGGATGATGCATATGTAGCTCAATGGAGATCACATCGGAGAGCTCCTATAATAACGCATCTCCATCATTATCGTGTGGACATCTTCATTCAAATCATTGAGTGGCAACTTGCGGAATTAAATCATCGCTTCAGTGAGGTAAATACTGAGTTACTTCTTTGTTTGACATGTTTGAGTCCGGATGATTCCTTCATAGCTTTTAACAAACAAAAGCTACTTCGTTTTGCTGAATTTTATCCTCAAGATTTTACTTCCCGAGATCTCTTGGCACTTGAAGATCAACTTGAGATTTATATTAATCATATGCGTACGATGATTGATTTTTCTCAATTGAAAGATCTTGGTTCCAAACATGGATGATGCATATGTAGCTCAATGGAGATCACATCGGAGAGCTCCTATAATAACGCATCTCCATCATTATCGTGTGGACATCTTCATTCAAATCATTGAGTGGCAACTTGCGGAATTAAATCATCGCTTCAGTGAGGTAAATACTGAGTTACTTCTTTGTTTGACATGTTTGAGTCCGGATGATTCCTTCATAGCTTTTAACAAACAAAAGCTACTTCGTTTTGCTGAATTTTATCCTCAAGATTTTACTTCCCGAGATCTCTTGGCACTTGAAGATCAACTTGAGATTTATATTAATCATATGCGTACGATGATCGATTTTTCTCAATTGAAAGGGATTGGTAGCCTTGCAAGAAAATTGGTGGAGAAAGGGTTGCATAGAACATATAATTATGTTTATTTGCTTCTCACATTAGCCTTAACTTTACCGGTTGCAACTGCTTCTGTGGAGAGAGCATTTTCTGCTATGAATATTGTGAAAGGTCCACTTCGCAACCGAATGGGAGATCAATGGTTGAGTGATAGTTTGCTTGTTTATATTGAGAAAGATGTATTTGCTTGTATTGATAATGAAACTATAATGCTACGTTTTCAGAATATGAAAACTCGTCGTGGACAATTGTAATGTGGTTTTTTATATTAATTATGAATGATAATATTATCGTTTCATTTTTATGGGTATATTTTGTATAAATTTTTTTTTACCTTTAAATATTGACCCCCGGAACGAAATTTCCTGGATCCGCCACTGGTGGTGGAGATCGACACGATGTGGTGGAGGAGAGGAGGGATCGAGACGAGGTGGTGACATCTTGTTACTCAACAAAGGAAATTAATGCCAGAGGGAGGGCTGTTCGCTAGAGAGAGAGAGATGGAGAGAGAGGGGGAGGGAGATGGAGGGATAGAGGGAGTGTAGTGTCTGTGGATGGCTGGGTTGGATTGGTGAGGGAAGGGGAGAGAGAATGCTATGGTGGGCTATGTTGGTTGGGGTTGTGACTTTAGGTGGTGGTGACGACTTGAGAGATGGAGAGGGCGTATGGTGGGTCAAATTTTTTATTTATTTTTCTTTTTGTAATAGGGATAAATTTGGAAAACAAAAATTAGTTTGTGTGTGCATTAATAACATTATTTTAAGAGTAAGCAAAGTGACATGTGTCATGAAGAGAAGGAAGAAAGTCCAAAAGAGAATGTTAGAAAGAATGTTGTTAGCATTCCCCTTTAAAAAACAAAAAAGGCTAACTTCAAAGACTCCTTGAAGGTTTGGGATCATTCTCAATATGGGCCCTCAAGTTTCAATTTCGTGGATGCTCTAAGGGGCTAAAACATAGGCCTGTAAATAAAGCCCGAGCCCGATGGGCCAGCCCGAACCCGGCCCGATTTTTTAAATTTTGGGCTTACCCGGCCCGATACATTGGGCGGGCTTGGCCCGGCCCGATGACTAATGAGCAGGGCTTGGGCTTTGTTTTGGGACCCTTTAAAAGCCCGGCCCGGCCCGACATAATTAATTAACTTATATTTAAGTTAGCAATTATGACAATTTCAGGATATTTTGGTGAGCAATAATATTGATATTTGGAAGCCTTTTATAGTGGATAAAAAATGGGAGGTTGCCTTAAGAAAACGATGTGGGATTGGGTCAATACTTCAAGTAATTTGTGCAGGTTGTAGAGGTTCTTTTTGGCAATTTGGTCATCAATCACATTGATAGGGAACATTCTTATGGATAGCATGATGTTCATAACAACAATTCTGTTTTTGAAAGACACAAAAACTCTAGTTAAAGATGCCCTTGCATGCTTCTTTTCGTAGCCATGTTTTTCTCATACTTTTTCTCCCAGCAAAGACTTTCAGCTAGTGCTTCAATCTGTCTTTGCTCTGCCTGGACATCCTCCTTAGACCGCTTCCACGTTTTGTAGTATGTCTTCCAATTAATTGGAGGTCCAGACAAGATCCAATATCCACCAGGTCTAAGGACCCGATCAACTTCTTTTAGGTACATCCCATCTACACACAGCCGTTCATATGTGAATCATTTAACCTTGAGAGTTGAGGCAAGACTGTGACAATTAATTTGACCATATGATCTGAGTATGTAAATAGATATAGATATGTTTTTCTACTATCTGTATTCAACTTAAGAGTTCACTAATTCAACTCTATTTTAATATATATATATATATCACATGTAATTACTCATGATTATCCCGTGGTGCAAAGGACATGGCTAATACATTTCTCTTTAGCAAGTATGCACCCCAACTTGCAACCTGTACCATGGTTGGTCTCATTAGTAAAGAACCACATATGAATGAAAGAACTGACTGTGTGTGAACATGTATACTAGGATAGCTCACTGCTCACATAAATACATGATTTAGCTACATATATATAACACAGTATCATTGAATGTGCATTTGCATTCACTATACGCACAAGCAAATCTACCTAACATTCTCTGGAGACTGAAAAGCCATTGTTGTACTCATAGTCTTGGATTGACTAAAGGAAGTTAAGACGCTCAAATTCAGGTTCAGGAAGGTGATAAGAAAGTTGGGGATCGCTTATCGCACGGATTGCCTAAGGGTAGTGGTGGGGCGGTCATCGTCACTAGTAGGATACCGGAAGTGGTTGAAGCTATGGTGGTACCGGCAGAGGGGTCAGATCAACATTATAACAGCTTGATTATTCCTCTTGAGCCTTTGGACAGACAAAGCTGCTGGGGTATATTTAAGTACACTGTATTTGGTAATTTTCTTGATTTTGAAGATCAACAGGATTTTGAAAACAAAGCTGAGGTTGAGATTGAAATTAAGGATCTATGTTATGGTCTACCATTGGCCGCTAGGACACTCGCAGAAATCGTGTCCCAAAACTCCCAAAATTATACATACAGTAGTTTACTTACTCCCTTATTTTGGTGTCGTCTTTCAAATTGTTTACGTACGAATATGAATATCCCATGCAGGAGGACTTCTCCGCCCTACCGCAAATCTGAGTTGCTTAAATTACCTGATTTGGATGTTGAACCTGATTCCTTCCATATGAAAAAATCCCCAATGTTGGTGTTTATTGATATGCGCGGCTATAGAGGAGAAGGAGAAGAACTCATTGGGAAATTTTGTGACCTCCTTACTACAAAGCAGGTATTTTTCTCATTGAACAACACATGCATTCGATCATATATTATGTGAAATGAAATTTTAACGTAGTTTCTGTATAATTAAAGCTCTAATTAACATGCATGGATTTGATTAAAGTTTGTTGTAAATATAATAGGCTAAAATTCACTTTTGGTCCTTATAGTTTGGCACTTCAACCACTTTTGACCCTGGAGTTTCAATTTCGACAATTTTAACCCTGTAGTTTCGTATGTGTAGCAATTCAAGGACAAGTTAGTATTCCTGTCAATTTCTTTGACGGTGCAAGGGGCAATTTCGTCAACCCAAAATTCTTGAGCATAAAAGCTCGTCTGAAACTCCCATAATTTCATATTAGGGCTTGAACTTGGTCAATTGGGTTTAGGGTTTTTCAAAAATTGGGATTAGTGATTGAATTTCGAGCCATAATATGAAATGGGGAGAATTTCAGACAAGCTTTTACGCTCAAGGGTTTTGGGTTGACGAGATTGCCCCTTGCATTCTTAAAGAAATTAACAAAAATACTAACATGTCCTTGAATTGCTGCAAATACAAAACTACAATGGCAAAATTGACGAAATTGAAACTACAGGGTCAAAAGTGATTGAAGTGCCAAACTACAAGGACCAAAAGTGACTTTTGGCCAATATAATATTGTATTGTTTCCCTTTATTTTCTAGGTTTTTGGTGTACTACTGGAAGAAGCAAATACATATAATAATCCTGAGACAGTGCTAAAGGATGTATATGGTACTATAGAAAAGCTTAAGCTCAAAGATTATGGTTTTGCTTCTGAAATTCAAAAGAAGATGAGAATTATAGTGAGTAACATGTTAAATTAATACGTATTGCTAAAGTGCAGTCTACACTTTTCTTAATAACTTTTTAAATATTTTTTTTAATTTGACATTATATATATTTCTTCTATCTCAGGTTGTTGGCAGGGATGATGTTGTTAACTGGATTTTGGGAGTTATCTATGATCTTAAATTGCCAGAGTCACCCTCCATTGCTCCGGTACCACTACAACTACCGTACTGCTACGATGGAATCGGTGCTTCGTTTGGATGGGTGGGGCGTTTAGCATTTATATATAATTCTTTTTAATTGGCAACTTTTTATTATTGAAACGTCTTTTTAATAACAATATTAAACTATGATAATATATACATGCAAAAAATAATTGACCTACATATCTAATACAAGATAGGTAAATAGATAGATACATACTTCAGTTAAAAAAATAGGTACAATAATTTACCTACATATTAGATAGATAATTCGAAGAATTTATAAATTTGTATTAGGTGCATTATCATATTATTTCATAATAGGTACAATTTGTATTAGGTGCATTATCATATAATAGGGTAAATTCTAATTAGGGGTACTTTTGGAATATAAAAAGTACAATAAATCAAATTTTAAGCTTAATTAGGTAACTTGCTGAGTTAGATCCTAGTTATCGAGTTTTACTTATAATAAATTGGGTTTTCTTCATAGAAAAATAAGACAGTTAGTTGTAAATAAGAAAACATTAGTTTGAAGGGAAAAATCCACATTTACTACTTTATTTTCTTCCATTTTCATGACATATATATGTACCATCCCCTGTACGTCTTTGTTCTTCATGGAAAGATGAGTATGAGTATATGCTTTTAAATTTCCATTTTAATTTCAACATGTACATGTATGATTCTGCTGTTACTTAGGCCATCCCCAATGGTTGGGGCTCTAAAAAGGGTTTATAGAGCCCCATTTAGAGCTCTGATGGAATCTTTGGGGCTCTAAAGGAATTTCTCCCACAATGGGAGGCCCTATATTCATGGCGGGCTCTATATTTTTTTTATAATGTAATTTGATTTACGTGGTGTTTATTTTTTTGTTAACTATTTTACTTTAATGTTTGTTCATGTTATGTTTTTTTTTTTTTTTTTGAACATTTCAACAAAAAAAAAATCAAAATTTGGACAAGATTTGGAAATCAACATTTTATTTCATAGATACGATACAACATGGTTAAATTAAAACAAGATGCACAACATTAATTTTAAATTTAAATTGTGTGTTTAGAATTCAATAACTAAATTGCAATGTCCTTGCAATTTAGAGTTGTGTGTTTAGAATTCAATAACTAAATTGCAATGTTCTTGAATTCAATCATTTCATTAAGTTAAACAAACTAGAATATTTTTAAAATAATAAAATAAAGTACAATGGAATTTAAATAATAAAACAAAGTACAATGGAATTTAAATAATAAAATATTTTAAAAATAACTAAATTGCATGCATAGAAATATGGCAGTTGCCTTTGAAAAAGTGGTATGACAATATGGCTGTTTACACAGCTTTTGAATAATTGATTTAGCATGTTGGGTCAGCTGCTGTTGACAAAATAAAAAAATGGCAAGTAGGCTTTGTACAATCGCAAGGCAAGTGAGAGACTTGCAAAAATTGGGCTGCAGCTTTTTTCCTTGCGGGACCCACTCGGTTTCAAGGGTTTCAACCAAGCACATACATTTAGCTACTACTCCAATTGGGCTTTAAGTTTTAGAGCCCCAAATTTGCACCATTGTGGATGCCTTTTTAAAGAGAGTTTGTATATATGGGAGCCTTGTGGTGGTTGAGCCCCAAATAGAGCCCCCATTGGGGATGGCCTTACTAGGTTGGCAGGCAATTGATGCATCTCTCTATTTAATTTCGCATTTTGCCAACTTGACTGCTTGCAGGAGGACATTTCGAATAAATCACCGCTGCAATCGTTACTTCTTGACGTAGTACTGGCAAAACCGTGGAGAATTGACAGGTATTCAATCGAGATGTCGTTTGACTAACTTTTTAATTATTTATATGTATTTTTTTTAAAATACAAGCGATAGTCTAAATTACCAAAAAAAAAAAAAATGGTGTTTCTCACACACACATTACTAATTATGTGCTATGAGAGTTTGAACCTAAAACCATCGGTATGCAAGTCAATGTCATTTTTCCTCTAAGGCTATACCTCATTGACAATTATATATATATATATATGAACAATACAAGCGATATTCTAAATTACCAAAAAAAAAAAAAAAAAAGGTGTTTCTCACACACACATTACTAATTATGTGCTATGAGAGTTTGAACCTAAAACCATCGGTATGCAAGTCAATGTCATTTTTCCTCTAAAGCTAGACCTCATTGACAATTTTATATATATATATATATATATGTACTTAATTATATATGTTCATATTATTTCTTTTTAGTTTACATTGAAGTTAACTTTAATAGTAAGATAACAAGAATTAATATATGTTGCATTAATTTATTGGATTTGAGCTTATTTGTTCTTGCGGGGGTAGTGATAATCTTATTTATTCTTTTGTTGGATTTTTAGTGTTTTTCTTTAACGAACCGATTTCGGCATTATTTGCATGAGGTGGGAACAGCGGTAAGAATTACTCCTCTCTTCTTCTTCTTATTTTGTTTTTGTTTTTGTTTTTTTTTTGTGTTCTTTCATAATCTCCATTCTCCATTCTCAATGGACCTATCACTTCACTTTTATGATAACCTTGAGTACTGAATATTTGGATGATCTCCAATCTCCATTCTTGCAATTAGTGTCTTCATTCGTTCTTATCTCTCCTTCCTTCTTACCACTTCTTATCTTAAGATAATATTAATTCCTCAATTCTTATACATTTCTTAGGACAATCCAACATTCTCCGGACGATTTTGGTACTACTTCATCTTGGACGGTAAAGAATTTCATCTTTGTTTAAACTTTATTTATTTATTTTTTTTGATGAACTTTAAACTTTAATTTCTTTTCTTACGTGATGCTCCTATAATCATTTCATTTCCATATTTGTCATGTATTAATTAATGGGTCGGGAGGGTACAATTTTTAACACTTTTCGACACACACTATAGAACGTTGGATTTTAGCATTTTGCATGGCTCAAATTGCATCTCACTTACATTTAGTTTTATAAACATGACTCAAAGTTTCATTCCAAGTTTCCATAATTTTCTAACAATTTCTATTTTTTTTTCATATTTTCGTCGGAATTTCTACATTTGGGGACTACTCATATTTTCGAAATGGCTGATATTTAAGTCCGCGGATATATTTCAAGGTATTTATTGGCAGAGCTTCATGCTTTCATCCAAGCTAAATTATTCATCATGTCGTTATAAATAACCCTATATGCATATGAAATTACTAATTATTGGTATCCAATCCTGGTAATTTGATATTATATAGACTTATTTTCACAAACAGTCTTTGCACTACTAAAAAATTGGGCTAAAAGCACAAATTGCATTTGTGCTCTTTCATGTTAAATAGCACGGATAACTGTGCCCTATAAAGAAGGCCACAGTGCAGCCACTATAGTGTAGTTGGTGTACTATATAGCAGTTTCCATTGATTTTAGGGCACGAATTGTTTACCTTGTGGCAGGCATTTAGAGCACAAATGCCAAGTATTTGTGCTTTTATTTTGACAAGTGACTGAATTGTTGACATATGTGAACTAAGCACAGTTTCAAAACCGTGCTCAATGCCAATTGTTTAAATAAATAAAAAAATTACACAATGAAATTTCATTTCCACTTAATATAGTATGGTATTTCAGACCTTTTCAAAATATATATATTAAATAACAAACTGAAATTTCATTTCCACTTAATAGTGATTAGATACAATAATTGAATAAAAAACTTGTATTTAAAACTGAACGTATCTACATCAATGAATTAGAAGATCCAAATGAAACACTCTTTATGAGCCTATGGCTGCCTTTGTGAGCCTCCTTAATCACATTATCTGCCAAATAAGAGCACGGCATTAGAGAGAGGAGAGGGAGAAAATCTACCACAATAGATAACCAGCTAGCAAACTCTTCAAGTTTAGGGTATTTGGGCAAGCAAAAGAGATGCATTAATTTTACGAAGACATTAAAGCTTCACTATGATGTTTAAGTTTTGCGAACATGTGTGTACATCTATCAAAATGGACTCAGAGGAAAAAAAAATGAAAAATATCAAGAAAAAAACAAAATAAATGACATATCCTCAACCAATGGCATCTCATATCGTGCACATATGCATTACCAAATATAATTAGATGCTCTTTTTGGCTGAAATGAGTGTAGAGAAAATTTGAACTCAATTGTGCACAACATATGACTCCAAACAATCTCATTTCCTCAAAGCCATTTTTATTAGCTTCAAAATTAATATGAAATCATAACTATTACAGTGGAACATATTAATACATCTACTTGGAAGTTAAAATATAAACCTAATAATAACAAGAGAGCCATTAATAGCATGTTCTAATCATTCTTGACCAAACAAATGCATGAACAAAAATTGAAATAAGAGCACAAATGCTTTGTTTTTGAGCTTTGAAGCAAAGTACTATAAGCAAAATAACATTTAAATGCTCAATGATAAATATGGAAAACATGTTAAAATTAATACTTAATTGTAGAGGAGAGAGAGGAAGAATAATATGTCATCCTCCTCCTCCAAATGATACCAGCCGAGAGCTAGAAGAGAGAGGGATAATCCTCCTTCAATATTTCAGCAATACTACCAAGTTCCAACAAAACCAAAGGCTACATACTTCATGGTCTGCATTGGATTTAATGTAAATGATAGTACCATTTCTTGGTCTCTTGAAGTAAATGACAGAAGCATTTGGGTGATCAAATTATATTAAATGAGGGAACTAAATCAATCTAACTACACAATTTATACTTCTCTATTATCAAATTCTCAGAACTTTAACTCTTGGCTTTCGAATTCTACATGGATATTTGTAATCTTAAATGTACAATGATTCTTGATAGTTGATGTTAATTTTAAACCTTCCGTCAGTTGGAGACCCACTCCCTAACATAACAAACTGAAAAAACTTAGGCCATGATAATGAATTTTAAGTACCTACGATGAAAAGAAGAAAGGTAATGCCTTATCACTACAAATCTGGAAGCATCTAATTCCTCCATGTTCATTAAAATGTTACAAACTAGTAACTGAGGCTGCTAATTATATGTTGCACATCTACCCTGTAGCTACATGAAATTTACAATTCTATCTACCTTGTACCATGCTGCAACAACTGCACTACAGAAGTAAAACATCCAAGAGAATAACAAAAGGCAAATATTTCCCTCGTAAGAACATGGGTGACAAAAATTTAATTAATTATATATCATACGGAAAAAGAAACATTTAAGATAAAAATCCTGTCTTCAAACACTCAGATAAGCAGAGAAAAGTTATCATTCATATCATCTTATCAGATCCTAACCAAGTAGGACCAAACAAAACCAAAGCTTGAAGCAAGATGAAGCAAGCAACACACAGAGATTGAGATAGAGAAATATATGAAGCAAGCAACACACAGAGATTAAGACAGAGAAATATTTATACCTTCAATTTTGCCTATTAATCGAAACCCACACAGACTATGCACAACAACTGCAAAATTAAGAAAAAAATTTGACTTCATTTCAACAGAATACAAAAATTTCGAAACCCTAATAATCTACTAAATTGGGGAACATGAAAACAACTAAGAATTCAAACCAAATACATACAGATTTACCTTAAAATGAACCAGAGCCCTCCATAATTTGCAAGGATTCGCTCCAAAAACCAATGAAATTGGATGATGTTTGGTTAGGTTTGGTGAGGGAGAACGATGGACTCTAAGAGATTTACAGAGGTGACTAAGAGTGAGAGAAAGCGAGCGCGATAGAGACTCGATAGAGACGAGTCTAGAGAGAGAGAGAGATAGAGAGACTCTGAGAGGGTTAGGTTACTGAGGGGCGATCTGGGTTAGGTCGACTCCAAAGAGGGAGAGAGATGATGAGGTTGACAAACGGAGACATGAGATTGAGAGAAGAGATGATACCAGATGAGAGAGTGAGACGAAGCGATGCCAACGCTGTCGGTGACTAAGGTCGGGAGAGACGAATCGATAGAGAGAGGAGCTGAGGTCGAGAGAGAGAGAGAGAGAGAGAGAGAGAGAGAGAGAGAGAGGCAGCAAGCGAGAGTTAGGTTAGAAGGAAGATTAGAAGACTCAGAGAGAGAAGCACGTGACTCGTGTGAGTGAGGAGTGCTTTCGGCACGGTTATTAGTTTTCGTGTCTTATTATTTAACTGAATTATTATTTTTAAATATAATATTGAGAACAAATTGCATTATTCGTGCTCTACGGACAACCTAAAAAGAGATAGTTGCAGTATTTGGGTTCTATACAAAGGCACAAAATTTCAGTATCCATGCTTTATATAATTTCGGGAATTTGAAAAAGAAAAGAAATATAAATAACCACAAAAGTTGTTTATTTGTGCTTTCTATAGGCCACAAAAGTTGTATTTAAATTATTAAAGCACAATTATTTTCTTTTTCCATTTAAATTGGACACAAAACTATTGTGTCTTCTCCATATATGACACAAATACTACATATATGTGCCTAATGTGATTCAAAAGACCATGACCCTCTTTTTTGTGCCCTTTGGATCGTGCTTTTTGCCCAGTTTTGTAGTAGTGTTGAGGTTCACCAAGTTATTATCTTTGGTCTTTTATGTTTCTTTGTGACATGATTAGTCCTTAAGGTTACCCCA
Organism: Prunus avium; assembly: GCF_002207925.1. Next base: position 108,003 of record NW_018921599.1, on the reverse strand, counting down.
CGTACATCAAATTGATTCATACCGTGAGAATTCGTTAAAAGGATTAGGAAAAAAGATGAAAAAGTAAGAAAAAATATAAAAATGAGGGGTATTTGGGTGCAGGGCCTAGGCGGTGGGTCTAGGGTGGGGTGTGGCTAAGTTGGGGAAGATGGTGGCCAGGTTGGTTGCTTTTGGTTCTGTGGGGGTTGGGTTTTGCGGAGTATGTCGAGGGTTGGGGGGATAAATCGGGGTGGGGGAGAAAGCGAGGGAGAGAGGGAAAAAGAGAGAGAGAATTTGCAATGTGGAGATTTTGATTGTACATATTTGTTACCATTACAGTGAATTAATTATTGATACGAAAACTTGCAGATATGAGCTTAGCCAAGTTGGCTATAGTGGATGTGCTCCCCACTATACACTCGAGTTCGAGTCTCCCTCCCTGTACTTTAGATTATATTAAAGTAGAATATCATTTTTATATATATAAAAAATCCTTGATACAAAAGATTTGATGAAAAATCTTAGAGAGAGAGAGGAGTGGGCGGCAGGGGAAGGGGGATGAGGGAGGCAGATTGCAGAATGGAAGGCTGGGGAGGGGGAGTCAGCAGATGATTTTTTTTTTTTTTTTACAAGTTTTAAATTTAAGTCTTCTATGTTTTATTGAATTTTTATTTTTTAAACATTTTCAAAACAATTTTTTTATTCAGATCCACGTGGCATGCTATTATTAGACACCTAGGCTCCACATACATGCCATATAATCAATTTAACATAATTTTTTACGGAATCTCACAGTAGGGACCAATTTTATATAGATGGGATAATTTCGTGAGGTATCAAATGTGATAATTTCGTAAACCTCATAAAACATTTGTGAAAATAAGCCAATTACATATTCTTCTTTTAGTACTTTATACTTTTGTTTTCCCTAACAGAGACGACCTAACCTCAGTTGCAACAGTAAAGGTGGTGAATCATCTTTGTCAGTGGGAAACAGGGATGAATCCAGCTATTGGGCTGTATGGGCTATAGCCCATGCCTTTTTTTAAGTTTTTAATATCCATGTAGTCACTCTCTCTAGCCCATGCATTTAAAAAAAAAAAAAATCAATACCTATGTTCTCTCTTTTTCTTATTTTCTTCATTTCTGTCTTGCTTTCTTCTTTTCCACCTTTCTCTTTTCTTCCTATTTCTTTTGTTTTCCCACCTTTCTCTCTCTTTTTTTCCTTTGTTTCTCCATTTTTTTTTTATGGTTTGGATCTACTACGAATTGAGCTTTTTCCACAGTTTCTTCTTCCTATATTTGTTTTTTGCTTTTCTCTTGTTTTTTTTTCCCTTCGTTTCTCCTTTTTTATTCAGCGTATCTCTTTTTTCTCTCACATGGTTGTAAAGTCCAACTTGGTGCAATATGGCCCTCACTGTTGAAATTTCCTGCATACGTAAGGTAAATTTAGCCCACGGAATTTTGAAATCCTAGAATTTTCCCTGGTGGGAAATGTTTCAAAGAGAGACACATAGAGTAGAAAGAGAGGGAGAGGGAGCGAGAGCATAAAGAGGAAAGAGGGAGAGATAAAGAGAGGAATCAGAGAGAGAGAGAGAGAGAGTGGGTGTCAAGGGAAGGGGGAGGTGGGAGGCGGAATGCAGAATGGGATGCACGGGGAGGGGGAGTCAACAGTTTTTTTTCTTTTCAAGTTTTAAATTTAAGTTTTCTATGTTTTATTGAATTTTTATTTTTTAAACATTTTCAAAATAATTTTTTTATTCAGATCCACATGGCATGCTATTTTTGGACACATAGGTTCCACATACATGCTATATCATCAATTTAACATAATTTTTTACGGAATCTCACAATAGGGACCAATTTTATATAGATTGGATAATTTCGTGAAGTATCAAATGTGATAATTTCGCAAAACTCAGAAAACATTTGTGAAAATAAGCCAACTGCATATTCTTCTTTTAGTGCTTTATACTTCTGTTTTCCCTAACAGTGACTGCCTAAACTCAGTTGCAAATGTAAAGGTGTTGAATCATCTTGGACAGTGGGAAATGCTTCACATTCCTGGAAGGTACATAATGATCGTGGAATTTACACTCAACTTCTTTTTTTGCTCCCTCATAGATGATATCATTTTTCTGTTGTGTGATTTTATTTCTGTAAAATGTTTGATGAAAACCTTGCTTGCACTCTCTCTCTCATCTCACTATTTGTTGTATGATTAAATGGAAAGAACAAAAAAAGGAAAATGGCACTTTCATTTTAGCACATCTTTCTGTAATTCTCTCTCTCTCTCTCTCTCTCTCTCTCTCTCTCTCTCTAACCCTAGTTTGATAACTAATTTTTCATAAAAACTTGATTATGTCAATGTCAAATGCACCAAAAGGGCAATCCTCTCTGTACATCGGGAATTTCTGTTGTTATCAAAATTTGAACCTAAGACCTCCACTACTAGTATGCACGTTAAACTTTTTTTTGTTTCGTTTGTACAAGTGACATTGATGTTTTTCATATTTCTAGCAGAAAAAAAGAAGAAGAGATAATGATCATCAATTTTGATTTTAGGTTTTGTTTACTTTTTTTGAGTACAAGTTGTTAGGGAGGAGATTTATAAGTATTCATTGGGTGCCTGAGAGTTTTGAACATATACCCTTCACTGGCTATGTTTTGATTACTTTATATATATATATTTATCATTCACACACACATGCACACGCGCAAACTTAAGCGTACTCTAATTTTATGTCTCTTTGGTATACATGTACAGCATCAATTCAATTTGTTGTCTTAACTTGCCTATCTTTTCTGGAAGAAGAGATCATCGTTGGGTGACAAAAAATACGATGGAAGATGGAAAAGTGAGGTTCCTTTTTCTTCCTTTACACGTGTTTTTGTTTTCGTGAGATATGCATGCACGGGTTAATGTTTCTATGATTGGCATTTGCAATCGGGTTTAATGTTATTTATACCATATTTATTCACTAGATCATCTCTGGACCTTTTATATTGATTTTTTCTGTTAGGATTGCTTTAATTTTCCTTTTGCAAATATTCTTTCAAATCAGTGGATGTGGATCCCTGTAACAGAGGTGACCCCACCAGTGCATGTGGGATCTATCATATTAAGGAAATATTTTTGCTCACCACTTTAACTCAAGGTGTACCCTCACCACCCTGCTCAACACTTGACACGTGTTCCTTGACATAACCATAGTTAACTCTCTACCTTGTATATATGTAACTATAATTATGTCAATAGACACATGTCAAATGTTGAGAAAGGTGGTGAGGGTACACATTGGGTTAAAGTGGTGAGCAAAAATGCTCCCATAATATAAAAGAGATTGTCAGCAATGTGATTAGTAAATATGGTCAAAATAACAACACCCTTCATTTGTACGATCATATTGCTGATCATCTCTCTAAAAGAGGATCCACCACTATATATGGGATCCATCCATATTGGAGAGGTGGTGAGTAATAATGTTGTCCAAATAGCAACACCCATTAATTACTAAAACATTTCCATGTTAAAATTGAGTTAATTACAGACACCCAAGAACCCATCTTTCGTTCCATCTTTCATAGACGATGGGCGCCTCGAAGTTATCGGTTGCGAGGACGGGCGCAGAGACTGGGCTCTCCTTGATCAGGTCATACATCATCTTGAATTGATATGTACTAAACTTATATGTTCAGATTGCAGCATCCATTTCAAAGAGAGGATTACTAATTATTTTTACTTACCGCTATTTTTAATTAAGGTACGAGGAATTCGCTTCGAGTTTATAGAGGGTGCAACAAGGCTTGTGGACATAAATATTGATAGAGCACCATGTACTCTGGAAGGCCCAACTAATAACTTGGTTGAGATTGAAATCTCTTACCACGGTCAAGTCAACATTCTTGCCGGTCCAAATTGCGCAGCAAAAAGTATCCATCACTCCGCACAATCCAGTGCTTCCCAAGCAAACGCTAAGGATTAGTCTGAAAGACGTAAGAAATTTAATGCAACAGCAGCAAGTCTAGGCTTCAGTTTGCTTGATTGATTGATGCTCCCTGCTTAACTCATCAGTTTGAGATTATTCAGTTTTTAGCAAACACTTTCAAAATCCCCTGTGATGGTAAATATTACACTGAAGCAAGCACTCCCAATCATACAACTAGCTCCTATATATCTTTCTTTATATTTTAGTTTCTCCAACTCTCCGTTAAGTTGTGGATATGTGAAGAAACAGAAGTATTTACATTATTAAGATGCAATTGTCCCCGAACATAATTAAGATGAACACAGCATGAGCAGGACTTTGTCATATCCTGCCAAGCAGAGCACAACATGATTTATTTTACAGCCCTATTCATGCTTATTTCACATTGAGGTACTGTGGAAGGAAAAATCGGAAAGCTTTTTCAGATATCTTCGGAAAATTTAGAGCACTTGAACAAATGAAAATGACAATAAACACAGGTGACAAACAACGATGAGCAAAGGCAATAGCCATTATGAACTGATGGACAAAGTATAAAAACATGACAGTATGGAAGGCCCAAGTCGAAAACGAGTTATTTAAGCTGCCTGCTAATGAGCTTACTGTGAAAACAAGAGGGCCTTTGTTATCTAGCAAGTGTTTGTTGTGGAGCTGGAAGGCTATACAAGGATTTCAGCTGCCTGCTAATGAGCTTACTGTTATGCATAGCCAGTTGAAGTTCCAAATCATCAGACCACCATTGCTCTAAACCGTGAGCCTCCGAAAACTTCTGGTTTCCCTTTGACATAACAAACAGCTTTGCTGCTACTTGACCATTTGTTGGACACACATTCAGTCAAATAATATGGTAGAATATTTTCAGATATATTTCATACTCCGAAAGGAGGTATTTATAATACAAGTTGCAAACCCTAGTAGGTTTAAACTAGGAAAATAAGTGGTATCCTAATTACATAATATCTATACAAAAAGAAATAAACAAAACAATATCCTAATAGAATAGGGATATTGTTGCATTCCTAAAAGGACACAAATTAATGTGCAAACAACCAATTAAAAATACCCGCAAGTGCACGAATCTATTGAAGTATAGATTATGTAAGTACGGGGTCGATCCCACGAAGAACTTGTCGGCTTCCTATAAGTTCTAATTTGAGTACAAAGAGAACACTTAATTAACACACCACAAATGCACAAATGAAAGAGGGAAACTAGAAATGAGTAAAGAAGTGTAAAAGAAATAAAACAACACAAGAAAACTAAAGAAAAACACAAACAGCACTTTTTATCACCCTTTTATCACCTATGAACAGTGCTAAAGCGACCGGTCGTGAGGTAGAAGCGACCGGTCGTTTTTGGGCAGAGTCGAAACTCAAATTTTGACGTGAAAAGCGACCGGTCGTCAGGTAAAAGCGACCGGTCGTTTTTGGGCAGATTCGTTTTCTCTGTTTTTCAGTTTCGACCTCTGTCCAGTGTTTTGCCAATAACTTTCCAAGGCAGTTCGTTCCTAATTGGAGTGGTTGGTGTATTCCATACTTCTAGCGATTGGATTTCACTCAAAACTCACCAAATGATTCC
>NW_018921599.1:87780-102452 GCF_002207925.1 Prunus avium | reverse complement strand
TATGTAAAGTGCATGGTTCGTGCTACAATACTTGTGCTCTCCTTATAACCGAACCTAGGTATGGTTCGTACTTCGATTCAATTACAAGGAGAACCCATTAAGTTCAATGAGAATATGAACATCACAAGAATCCTAATAGCATGGTGTTTACATTAGGTATTCAAGAAACCAATTCACATGGATGATTCTTACTTCATCCATTTATTGCTTAGGATAACATGAAGATACACATAATCCCAACAATCTCAAGAAGCATGCTTTCAAAGATGGCCAACCAAGGAAAAACACACATCAAGGATAGATTAATTTGGTGAATTGGAATTCATCAACAATATCTAGAAATTCATACACTCAAGCATCAAAACGATAAGGTAATCATGTTTAGGGCTTCAACCTAAGCCCTAGCTATGGAGTTTAGTTGCTCATACTTATTCCAAATACAAACTCAAAATAAAATTAGAAAGAGTTTACAGATTTTGAGAAAATGATGAAAGCTTCAAGGTCATCAATGGTGGAAGCTTTCTTCTCCACTTTGCTTGGCTGCACCTTGGCTTTCTCCTAGCTCCAAGCTCTCCAAAAATCTGCTCTCAATGTGTAGAATCATAAAATGAATTGATTGCCCACGTTCAAAACCTCTCCCACTTCAGATTGCAATTAACTTTCCATTGCCCATCAATTTCCAGCTCACAAATATAATATAAAACTCATACTTTCCTTAAAGCCTTTGCCCTTGTCCCCTTTGCCATGATGAAGTCTTGACTTCACAAAGATGCCAAATGCTTCAGAAAATATCTCATTTACAAAGGTAATTTCTTGTTACCAAGAGTTATGGTAACAAGAAGAATCAAGATGACACAAAGGAGGTAAAAGCTGACCAAATTCGGATTTCCAGAGCTGTGGTAACATGCTGGATTGGTTGGATAGGCAATACTTGTCCAATGGAGCTCAAATTTGGATATGTTGTAGTTAGCATCCATTGGAACAAGTTTCATGAAGATCTTCACCTCATCCGAGCACCAGAGCATGTTGATCCCAGGCCAAGAAGTTGACCTACGAAAATGAACAAAATCAGAATTTATAACCAATAATGCACTTTTAGCTCATTTTCATTCTAACCAAGGTAAAACCTATGAAAACACAAAAAGGAAGTAAAAAGCGATAAAATGTCAAAAACTAACTCAAAATAATGGGTGAATAACATGATAAACCATGTGTAAAAATGAACCGAACAGATATCTCGCTAACACTCCCCCTCAAGTTGGAGCAAAGACGTCACGTATGCCCAACTTGTCAAGCGAGTTGAGAAAGATACTTGTAGAAACAGCTTTCGTAAGAACATCAGCTAATTGATACTTTGAACGGATGAAAGGAAAGGACACAATCTCCGCATCCAATTTTTCTTTAATGAAATTTCGATCAACCTCCACATGCTTTGTACGGTCATGTTGTACAGGGTTATAAGCAATTGCAATCGCAGCCGTATTGTCACAATATAAATCCATGGGTTTATTAGGCCCAAAACCAAGGTCTTTCAACAATCTCCTCAACCATAGTAACTCAGATACACCATGAGCCATTCCCCGATACTCGGCCTCAGCACTAGATCTAGACACCACCTTTTGTTTTTTGCTCCTCCACGTGACAAGATTGCCACCCACAAACATAAAATACCCAGATGTCGAACGCCTATCTGTGGCTGAACCTGCCCAATCAGCATCTGTATACCCTTCTACATTCGTATGGCCATACTTGGAGAAAATTAACCCCTTGCCAGGAGTTACTTTCAGATACCTTAAAATACGAGTCACAGCCCCCATATGATCTACATTAGGAGAGTACATAAACTGACTCACTATATTTACAGCATACGCAATGTCCGGACGGATATGAGCTAAATAAATCAACTTCCCCACAAGTCGTTGATAACGTTCTTTATCAGCCGGAACTTGATCGGGATATATCCCCAACTTATGATTCTGCTCACTAGGGGTATCAATCGGTTTACAATCCAACATTCCAGTTTCTGCAAGTAAATCCAAAATATACTTTCTTTGGGATAGAAAAATACCATGTTTAGATCTGCCAACTTCAATCCCAAGAAAATACTTTAAATCACTCAATGATTTCATCTCGAACTCGAAAGCTAGATACTTTTGAAGACTCTGTATTTCTACATGATCATCTCCAGTCACAATCATATCATCAACATAAATAATTAAAGTCGTCAATTTACCTTTATGACGCTTCAGAAACAAAGTATGATCAGAGTTACTTTGCACATACCCAAACTTCTTCATGGATGCAGCAAATCTTCCAAACCACGCTCTTGGAGACTGCTTTAATCCATACAAGGATTTCCGTAGCTTGCACACCACACCCTCCTTAGAGGTCACAGGGATACCCGGCGGAGGATCCATATATATTTCTTCCTTGAGGTTACCATGGAGGAATGCATTTTTGACATCAAATTGTAGTAGCGGCCAGTCACGGTTAGCAGCTAAGGATAAGAGTACGCGTACAGTGTTGAGCTTAGCTACTGGAGCAAAAGTCTCTGTGTAATCCACTCCATATGTCTGAGTATACCCTTTTGTTACCAATCTTGCCTTGTAACGGTCAATGAAACCATCAGCCTTGTGCTTCAAAGTAAACACCCATCTGCACCCAACTGCCTTTTTTCCTTTTGGTAAAGGAACTAACTCCCAAGTAGCATTTTTGTTCAAGGCTTCCATCTCAACATGCATTGCATCTACCCAATTTTGATTAGATAGAGCATTCTGCAACTTAGTTGGCACACATACACTAGATAATTGACACAAATATGATGCATATGACTTAGATAAACGATGAGTTGGCATATAATGGTTAATGGGATATTTAGACTTGGCATGTATATCAGGAGAATATTGCACTTTAGGTTTCCCACAGGTTGTACGTGGGGGCAAAGAATAGGTAGGCATATCATTAGAAAGTACCTCATTATCACAACTTGATTGAGGCAATGGCAGGACAAAGGGGGGTCTATTATCAATTTCATATGTACGAGAGTCACTAATATCACTGTTATGTCCTTCTGAGAGAGGCTCGAAAACAACAAAAATTTCGTTTGGCGATCGATCGTGGCTTTCCAGGCGACCGGTCGCGTCACTCGTATCGGTACTGTTGTCGCTCGTCGACGTGAGAGACCGGTCTCTTCCTATGTGCGACCGGTTGTTTCCTGGGCAGATTCGTTCGCGACCGGTCGCTTCGATCATATTGGTACTGTTGTCCTTTGTCGAGGCAGGCGACCGGTCGCGTCTTATGTGCGACCGGTCGTTTTTATCACAGATTCGTTCGCGACCAGTCGCTTCTTCCCTGTGACCGGTCGCTTCCTGTTCGCCAGAAATTTGTTCTTCAGGTCCAAAATCTTCCATATTTTCCACTCCGAAACTCTTCAATTCACTCCCCCTCTCCCTCTGAATTGAAGAGAAGGGAGAAACATAATAGGGTATTTCTTCATGAAATGTAACATCCAAAGTGACATGTACCTTCTGAGTAGGCGGGTGATAACACTTATAACCATTCTGAGTAGTAGAATAACCAATGCAGACGCATCTGTCCTAGACCTTGCCAATTGTTAGTTAGTTTGTTTCTTTGTTTTCAGTTTTTCCATCATTCTAAGTAGTTTAACTTGCAACCAAGTTACCATTCTCCGTGGGATCGACCTCGTATTTCATAAGCTATACTATAAATGGTTCGTGCACTTGCGAGAATTGAAGTTTCTATTTTTAATAACTCATTTTAGTTGTTAGGAATAGGCTGACATATCCAACACCAGAGAGCGAGCAACTTCAAGTAACTGGCAATTCTTCCTTTCAGACACACCATTCTGTTGAGGTGTGAATGGAGTGGTAGTTTGATGAATGATACCTTGATCACGAAAGAATTGGGCCAAGGTATGATTCACATATTCACCGCCATTATCAGTGCGAAATACTTTAACACGAGCATGGAACTGAGTAGACACCATGGCATAAAAGTCAGGAAGAATAGAGGCAACATCATGTTTATCCTTCATCAAATACACCCATGTTACGCGAGTGCAGTCATCAATAAACGTCACAAACCAACGGAAACCATGAGAAGTCACATGAGCAAGACCCCAGACATCAGAATGTACTAACTCAAAAGGCAAAGCAGCTTTATTATTACTTAAGGGAAAAACAGTACAGTGGCTCTTGGCCATTACACAAGTCTCACATTTGAAACTAAACTCATCACACGAACTAAATAATGAAGGAAACAAATGTCTAAGATAACCAATCGACGGATGTCCTAAGCGACGATGCCATAACCAAAGTTGTTGCTTGTCCTTGACACTGCCACTCAGAGCTTTATTAGCGACACAATCACGAACTGCTGCAGCCGGCAACTGTAAATAATATAAGCCCCCTATCCGTTTACCATGCCCAATCTTCTCGTGAGTCCTGAGATCCTGGAAAAAAACAATGGGTAGAATAGAAGGTAGCAGAAGCGTTAAGTGTATCAAGTAAACGCCCAGCGGATAACAAATTGCAATGAATATTGGGAACCAATAGGGCATGAGACAGAGGTAAAGAAGGGGTGAGATGGATGATACCTTCACCAGTAATTGGGGAAGGTAAGCCATTAGCACTAGTAATATAGGGGTTACGGGGGTTATGCGACAACTCATCAAACATATTATCATTATAAGTCATATGATCAGAAGCACCAGTGTCAATTATCCATATAGTAGAACCCATACCTGCCATAGTATCAGAAGCACACAGATTTGCAAATGGAGCTGGAGGATGGGCCTCATCAGGAGTCACAGTGTAAGTGGCCTTGGGGCCATACATACGAGCTTTGTAGTTAGCAAACCAATCAGGACAACCATGCTCCTTAAAACACTTCTCGGAGTAATGGTGGCACTTAAGCGGACCTTCAAGAGCGGTAGAGGTAGGGGCAGAAGGACGAGATCCAGCAGAAGATCCAAACTTCCTAGACGGAGCGCGACCGGTCGCGTCGTGCTGGCTGACCGGTCGGTGACGTGCTGGGTCAACCTTGAGAGCCATCGATCCTCCTCCAAGCATAGCGGATTGACGAGTATCTTCCTCCATGACCATGACATACGCTTCGAGAGGAGGGGGAATAGGACTAAGAGCAAGAATACGGCTACGAACACCATCATACGGTGGATCAAGCCCGCCAAGAAAATCATAAACTCGATCGGCTTCAATTTCTTTCAGACGACGAGCCCCATCAGCAGAACAACTAAACTCATTCGGACGTAGACAATCAATCTCTTGCCAGATAGCATGAAGTTTTTCATAGAACACTTTCACGGATTCACCATTCTGACCTATAAGTATAGATTGCCGTCGGAGTTGAAACAAACGAGAACTATTCTGAGTCACAGTATAGGTCTTCTGAGCAGCCTCCCATATATAAAAAGCAGTATCACCATGTTCGAACAAGGCACGAACTGGTTTAGTAATGGAATTGAGAAGCCATGACTGCACCAGACAATTATCTTCTTCCCATTCGGCATAGGCAGTAGAATCTTGAGACGGAGCAGGCTTCTTCCCATTGATCCAACTTGCCATACGACGACTAGTAATCGTAATACGCGCACCACGAGACCAAGAGGCATAATTGGAGCCATCCAATTTGTCAGATGTAAGCGGGGTAGAGTAATCACGCGAGGGACGTGCCTCCTTCGGTGTAGACGCACTAGTACCAGTCACAATTATGGAATCATCACCCATGATAGCAGCGGAAACAAACACAACACGAAGCAGATACGATAAACACAGCACAGGCACAGGCACAAGAACCCTAAAAAGAAATTAGGGCACAAAGTAGAACATGGGTGGGCACAACACACACAGGTCACCAGAAACCTGGCTCTGATACCAAGTCAAATAATATGGTAGAATATTTTCAGATATATTTCATACTCCGAAAGGAGGTATTTATAATACAGGTTGCAAACCCTAATAGGTTTAAACTAGGAAAATAAGTGGTATCCTAATTACATAATATCTATACAAAAAGAAATAAACAAAACAATATCCTAATAGAATAGGGATATCTCGCTAACACATTCTCCTTGTCAGCATTGTTTACTTCTGCTCCATCATGCTCAGTATAAGAACAGCAGATGTAGTCACTGTTATTTACGTACAAATGAGGAACCCATTTTCCCAAACCCATACCAGGATTCTTCAAACCCGAAAAATTTGGCATCCAATTCTTCAGTCCAAAACCAGAAGTCCTATCTCCCTCTTCACTGCTGATCTGAGCTCCACTTCTCAAAGGGAGCATTGACTTCAATCTCTTCCAAGCAAATCCTGCTTTCTCTCCAATATTTCTGAAGCTCATTGCTAGCGAAACGGAAGGCGGATTGAACAAATGAGTTTCCACATACATCCAGCCCCCAATGAGTGTCCCGCAATACATACATTACTGCTTCCATACCTTTCAGCAACTGATTTCAGAGCCTCCATAGCTGCTTTGAACCTAACAGAACCCTTTAAGCTCTCCCAAGCAAGAAAACGAAGGTCGTCTTCAATATCCCTTCGCATAGTTGGGCCTTTGAGCAATGTTCCTCTAAGTGCTAAAACCGCCTTTGGTGCACCACTTGGTCTGATAAGTACAAAGTCAGCAAGTGCTGCAGACCGATCCCATTCCAAAATTGCCCCAAATATGGATCCATCTCTTTCATCGATTAAGGTTTGCGATAGTTTATACTTAAAAGGTATCCACCACTTAGGAGCTAGAGCATTTGTTTCATCTCTATTCTCTTGTCTATCGAGTTCAAGCAAATATATTGCTTGTATGAAGCATGCAATCACAGTTCGTTTATAATTCCCGTCCTTCCTGCATGAAAAGAAAGAATTTACTAATATTAGTGGGATGTGTTTTTTCATCCCCTATACTACATGAAAGTTTTGCCATTGTCATATGGGGGAGACAAACAAGCATAAGAAGTTTAACCCAGAACCAGTTCTGCCTAAATTTGAAACAAAGCTAGCATTTGATTCAATGATTCTAAATCCAGATCACTAAATTAACAATGTCAAAAGCATTCTTTGTACATTTGTGTCTGTAATTTATGCTCAATTAATTCAAAAGAGAATGGTATGCCAAAACAACCAAGAAAACACAAAAAAAAAAAATAGAGACTTAACTATAATTGGAATTTGAGCTTACTAAAATGGAACTAACTTTCCATAAGTAATCCATATCATCATAGAATAATAACCTTCCATATCAAAGACTAGAAGAATGGAATGAGATCACCCCCCAAAATTCATAAATCTAGGAGCCCATAATTTAAGGAAAGTCCCACAAAAATGCAGCGAAATTTGATGCCAGGTTTCTGAGATCTAAGATGCATTTCCCTAATTTATTAACTCTTTAATAAAAGCTCAAAACATAGACTGACAAAAACTAGACCCAAAAAAAAAAAAAAAAAACTCTGTTATCTTCTCTGTTTCAAAGGTAGTTTCCTTTTATAGTCATGCTGTGAAAGACTAGATTTTTTGTCATTGCAATTGCAGACATATTGTCACTCACAATATATGTTGTCTTGGAGACTTGATCTCCTGCTGCAAATCTGCAAGAATTCTTCTGAGCCAAACACCTTCACAATCTACTGAGAGATTATATTGATTTGGGTGAAGCCAAGACATATAAGAAAAGCTTAAGCTCAAAGGTTATGGTTTTGCTTCTGAAATTCAAAAGAAGATGAGTAACATTTTTAATATCTTTTTTTAATTTGACATTATATATATTTCTTATATCGGGCCCATTCAATCCCTGTAAAAGATAAAAGGGCTTTTAATTTTGCAATCGGGCCACATCTTAGTTTAAATACTAAGCCCATTTCTTGTTTATCTATTTCGGCCCGAGCCCACACCAAAGCCAGGAACTCAATAGTCTTTTTTTAAATAATACACATGGATTGGTGAAAAGGTTGAAATGAAACAATTAGGACCAAATGGCAACTTCGGCGACTGGAAAACTTCCAAACATGCTATCACCCAAACAAAAGCGCGAAGACTCAAACAAAGGACCAGATGGCAACTTCGGCAACTGGAAAATTTCAGATGATCTAGCAACCGCATTAAATGTGATTTGGACCGCAGGAGCCGCCCAACAGCCACCATCAAGCAGTCCCCGAGTAACCCAAGGATCGAAGCACTCGAGGCCCTATTTTTCTTCCCTTGCAATTCATTAACCAGCAGGTCCTTATCAAAACTCATTTGATCCCGTGCCGGTTAGAAGACCCAAGAAGCCTATAAATAGAGGGAGAAATCATCAGCTCCAGGACTCTCTCTCCAAATTCAAACGCAACATCTCTAAAATACTTGAATGACCTTCAAGATTTTAAAAAGCCTTCTCGCCTCCAAGATAACCATTTGACATTAACGGCTAAATTGAGAAATCTTTAGCCATTTTGTTTAAATATTCGTATTAGATAGAGAAAACTCTAGTCTTGAGAGTTTTATTTTAATGTCATTTACATTTCAATAATCTACTTTATTTGCCATTTATTTTACAAGTATTATAAATGTTTATTGCTGGACAGGCTCGAATAGGGTTTTTAGGTCCAATCCAAGGCATTTTGGCCCCAAAAACAAGGCGTCTACGTGGGCCCATTTGGGTTCCCATAGGCTCGAATTATAATCTTAGGACTGATTTCATTAAATATTAACCCCAATCTAGGGTTATCTTGTGCCTAATATAGGTTTTTGAGCCCAATCAAGGAAGCATTAACCATAACATTGGTTTTTCTATTTTGGCTAGGTACCATTCGTATCTTCCAAGTCACAAATGCAAGATTGAAAGAATAGTAAAGTCCTCTTAACTGAGGCATAGAAAAGAACCTATCTGAGCCAGTACACCTCTCGAAGCACAATAGCTTGATAAGGAGTCAAGAGCAGTGCAAAGCCATACCACAAGGTATTCTACACCACATACATTAGTTCAATTGGGCTGGTTTCAATTCCAATAATGGCACACCTACACAAACAACCGGTTGGGCTAAGTAATCTCACGGGAGTCAATCCCCTTTCATTTGTCAACCAAGCACAACTCAACCTTCAATTGAACCCATAGTTGAACAGTTCCCTCATCGCCAGAGATCGAGCAGTGCCATTATGCCACAACCAATAAAAATGTAAAGTTCTAACAAAATAAGGTCCCGCAAGACACATCCCTTCAAATAATTGCAGCTTGACAGGACCAAAGAACATGATAAAGCTTGAGAAAGACCCGACGTACTTATCATCTTTCAACTTTTGTAATCATGAAAAGAATAAAAAGCATAGACAATTATATCATTAGAAACAAAAGTTCCTCATTATGACCAATATTGTGCTTCTCATGGTCTCAATATGACCAATATGACGAATAAAGCTTGGAAAACACCAAAGTAGAAACAAAAGTTCTTCTCTTTTTGGTCATAAAAAAGAAAGAGAAGAAAGGGCAACTGAGGCAATTTTAGTTTTAGATCCTGTAATGAATTATCTTGAAACATTATGGTAATAAAAATATGGTTAAAATGTAAAAAAGACAAAAGGACGGTGCAGCGAGAAGTAGAAGATTCGTTTTCTTTTTATATTAATTAGCACATGGGTTTGTTTGTACTTTGGATGGATGGAGCTAAAACCTATAATAAATTAATAATTAATAATTAAAATCCATGAATTCCAGCAAGGAATCCGACTATGAATAAATAAAAAACTGTAGAAAAATATATTATCTTCAAGAACTGAGCACTAAGGAGATAGTATCGTAGCGGGAATTGTGGACTTGAAAATCGTATGCGAGAATATACAATATAGCATAATTAAGGCTAAAGCTTTTCCATGCTATCAAGTGACAGTTTAGAGAATTCAAACTCACGATCTCCGGAACCATAACTCTCCTACCATGTTAGGTAATATTGCTACATGCAGGATATGTACGGTAGTACATTTTTATGTCATATAAATATGTTTTGTCTTAGCATCAGCAGAATATGAAAACCATTGCCTCTCAGTTTGTTCAAGATTTCGATTGATGCCAATGTTATAGTTCTTCCATTTGGGAATAATTCTTCATGCTTTCTTTCAGTCATCAACAAGGCGTATATACAACCCTAATAGTGTAATTACAGGAAGATAAATAAGGTAAGCTAGAATGTCTCCTAATTTTCTACTAATTCCATAATTATCGCAACACTCCCCCTCAAGTTGGTGCATAGATATCACACATGCCTAAATTACCAACAAATTTGGAAAACAAAACTCATATATTCTTCTCCATTATCACTGCAGAGGACTTGAACTTGTGCTTTGTATTGAGTAAGAATCATTGCATATAATTTATGAAATAAAAAGTCACTTCTTCTTTGGACTTCATTAGGCGTACCCAGGTCATCCTGGTACAGTCATCAATAAATGTAACAAACTAACATGCTCCATCCGATGGAGGAACTGGAGAGGGATCCGAAACAGTAGAATGAATTATTATAAAAGGAACTGATTTTTTTTTTTGGCACTTGATGGAAAAGAAGTACGATGACTTTCAGCGAGTTCACAAACCTCACAATGAAAACTAGTAATATCAATTCTGGAAAACAATGAATGAAAATATTTTTCTACAGGTAGCCAAAGGAAGTATGCCCCAAATGTCGATGCCATAGCCATATATTAGACTTCCTCTTCTCCCCCCTCAGAACCGTTCACAGTCAAAACCAGACGCAACTTATTTGAACTATTTGACACCAAATCTAAGTAATACAACTTCCTTTGCCTAACACCACAACTAATCGTTTGTCTCATTTGGATGTCCTTAAACACACAAAAGTTTGGCAAAAAATCACAATAGAGTATAAATCAGTAGTTAGTTGAGCAACCGATAAGAGATTATAATCCAAAGAGGGGAGAACCAATACAAAATCTAATTTCAAAGTATTAGTATGAGACATAGATCCCTGTCCAACAACTGGGGCCGAAGTACCATTGGGAGTGTGTTGTATCGATAACAGCGTAAAATTAATTTGCTAACTACCTAAATAAAAATATTCGTGAGTGTACGAATCCATTGGAGTATGGATATGTAAATAAGAGATTGTTCCCTTGAGGACTTGATAGTTTATATGCAAATCTAGTTTGAGTATGTTAATAGCACTAAATTTAACACAATCGTAATGATATTATATAAACCGGACAAGGAATGAAACAAGAAAAGAGAAAAGAAATGACAAAGCAGGGGAGAAGCGACCGGTCGTTTCTAACCAGGCGACCGGTCGTTTTTCACAGTGAGCTTAAGTCTCGGAAGAAAACCAAAGCGACTGATTGTTTCTAACCAGGCCACTAGTCGTGTTATACAGAAATGAGATTCACTTTGTTCCTGTAGATATAGTATTATATATTCTTGTAGATATATTATTCCATTGCCTATTACATAGGTATATATATATGTGTTTTTTCATATTTTTGACAATATGTAATAGTATTTTATGTACCATTTTTTATATAGGTAACATACAATTTTATTTGTCTATTTTTGTATCTGACTAATAGGTAGTCTTCTAATTAATGTTCCTAACTTATAGGTAACACGATTTATTACTAAATTTTTTTGTTGCTAATCATAACACTATTTACATGTATGTCAGTTACATAAATTCATGTGGGTGCATGCCTAATCGATTGGTATAATATGTGAGTCTTTACTTATCATTGATTAAATTAGGTAAATATTATCAAGGAAAGAATTCAAAATTTAATTTCTGAAATTAAATTACAAGGAAATTATGCAGTTACTTCAAATGGTAAAATCGACGCAACAAAAAAGAAATAAATGTCAAAGGACCTACATCTAAAAACCAAAAACGTGTGGACTAAACCCAATAACAACTAATCATTTTGAATCTAGATCTAAGAAGCCCAATTGTTTATTATTTATATTTTGTGAGAGGTCCCCTCACACATGATTCATGAAATCATAGCTCCGCCATGTTGAGATAAAAAAAAAATATCATCAAAGTAAATTATATCATTTTTCAAAAAAAAAAAAACAAAAGATAAATGCAAGCCAACATGTGTTCCCCAAATTTTGGGATATGTGTTGTGTTTCAAAATGGTGGATATAAAAGATAGTAGGCCTAAAAATGAGGCTGAATCCTATCAGCACTTATTTGAAATTCAAAAGTGTTGAAGGGAGGCTTATCCAGTTGGCTTATAAAAAGGCTACAACAGAAAAAGAAAAAGAAAAAGACAACTGGTGAAATTACAGCAGGGTAGAGAAGAGGAAAAAATTGCTACAGGTATACTATCATCTCCATTTTCTTTTCTGTGTTAGGCATAGCATGCCACAAAATCATGGGTGAGAAACCCATAATCATTTGGATGCAAATCCATGGGCGAGTAACCTCGAAATTATTTGAAAGTAAAAATCCATATGGGTGAGAAATCCAGAATCTCTGCAGATGAAAAGAAAAATTATAGGCGTGTCTTGGAAAAATGGGTTGAACCTAAAATAATAAAACCACATTGTTTAAATAGTAGTGGTGAAATTATGTTGGGAGGTTCACATTTTTTCTTCAACACGCCACTGAAGTACAACAATGCCAAACTGACCCTTAAACTTATTAGGATTATAAAATGAACAAACATGATACTATATCAGGTAAGATAATCACTAATCTTAAAAAATTTAAACTTATTAGTATCATAAAATTAACCAACGAGTTATATGATGCTAATGACAGGAGTTTCTCACATAATGCGGTCCATCAAGGCAGTGGATTGCTTTCATTTTGATGCAAAGATCACTCCCTTTCATGTTTCTATTGATTGCAGCTTGACACAACTAAAGATAAAAGAAACATGATAAAGCTTGAGAAAAGACCGGATAAAAAGTAAAATAGGCATGACCTTTAAAACTTCTGTATACTTGCCACAAGAAAAAGCATAAATTCAAGCACCACTTTAACTTTATTTATCAGACTCCACTTTCAAGATCAAGAAAATCAATAGTGGACGACAGGACATGAGAGGAAAATAGACAAATTGCAAGAAGAATCAAGAAATGGGCCCAACCTGCAACATCAATCTTTCAATTATCCAACATCCACTGAAAAAAGCTCCACCAGTCCTTCCGCCCGCATGATCATCAACAATGTGCTTCTCGAGGTCTCAACTCAAGTGGAAGCAGGGGATCGGAAAAATGGAACAATTATCGAGGCAAATGACTCATCATGCTTATTTGCACGTCAAATATTATATTTAAAATGAAAGGATAATATGGTTACTAACTTTCAATTTCTTTTACTAAAGTTTTTCTCTCCCACAACCTATTTTTTCTCTCTTTCTTTTCTCTGAGCAACTTCCCTTACTTACGCATGTGCGGAGGTTTCTAGTTTCTATGAAAATAATGTATAATACGCACTTTTTTCAAAAGTAAATTTGGAGTTTCCCCTTAAAATTATATTTTTCTTATATACAATCCATAAGTTTATTTTTTTTATGAGTAAAATTCAACAGTTAGGATCTAACTGAGCAACTTACCTAATTAAACTTAAAATACTATTTATTATAGATTAAGATTCCAAAAGTACCCCTAATCAACACTTTAGAAGTGGTAAAGGCTCAATTGATTTTCTTTCAACTTTCCTTATGTTGTCGATTTTTTATTTTTTATTTGAGAAAAAGGAAATTATTATTTTTTGCTGAAGAGAAAAGGGATTCTTTTTTGTTGATGAAATAAGAAAAAGGATTTTATTCAACAAGACAAGAACAGTACAACAAAAGACTCCCCTTACTAAAGGTCTTCACGTGTTGGATGAGCACCGAGGTTCCTGCACCCATGAAGTCATATTAGCTAAAGATATAGCTAGGCTAGCCAACCTATGTTGTCGGTTTTCAAACCTCCAATTGAAGAGATAATGTACCTATTATTTTTAATAGATAATGTTCCAATCTTCCTAATAAATAATGTTCCTGTTTTTCATATATAAATGATGTACCTATTTTTTATATATAAATAAGGCTTATTTAGCTACATGCCCCCTGTGCTTTGAAACTTGTCTCAAATTACCATCCGGGTTTTAAAACGTCTCAAAGTACCCCCCAACCTTTAAAAAATGGTCTCACGTTACCCTTTCCGTCAGGATTATTGACGGTCCGTTACAACGTTTGGGCTCCACTTCGTTTTAATCTTTAACCTCTGCGAATAAGGACTTTTTCACTTTCAGATGAAGAGAGGAAATAGGATATTTGGGTGAAAAGGGAGAATTTGGAGAAGGAGGCTAGGGCTTACCAAAATCTGTGGTGGGGTTCGAAATTTGGGAGAATGTAGAGATGAAATCACGGGTTGATAAAACTCTGAGGTAGAGTTCAAAATTGGGAGATTTTGGAGTAGAAGATTAGGGTTTATGAATCTTTGAGTGGAGTTCGGATTTGGGAAAGGGGGAAGGGGGTCGCACAATTTGGGAGAAAAGGGGGAATTGGGTCGCACAATTTTGGAGGTTCAGCTGGTTGTTCTCTCTGTGAATACACACTGAATTGAAGAATAGATGGAAACAGGAGAAGCAAGGCATGCCCAATGGTGTCATTGTGGGAAGTTAGCACGGATGCAGACTTCGTGGACCAGTTCAAACCCAGGGCGGAGATTTC
>NW_018921599.1:17182-76163 GCF_002207925.1 Prunus avium | reverse complement strand
TTTTTTTCACAAATTTGTTTACTTAAATAATTAATTTATATAATATTTTCGGATAAGATTTTTGGGTTCCTACGTGTCAATACTATTCATATCTCATAATCGGATAAAATTTTCGGATAAGATTTTCGGTTTCAAATTTCAGATAAATTTCAAATTTCAAATTTCAATTACATTTCAAAATTCAAATTTCAATGAAATTTCATCTGAATTTCAAATTTCATATAAATTTCATTTGAATTTCAAATTTCAGATAAGATTTTCACCCTATAAAATTGCGCCACTTGTCATCCTTATTAGCCAAAATTTTTCTATAAAACCAGAGCCTCAATTCATACCTCTCACACCATATCTTCTCTTCATTTTCATTTCTCAGATTTTAGAATTCATACTCCAATGGCAGACATGAACGAGCTCTTGGAGAGGCAAATCCAAGAATTTAATGAAAGAAGGCGTAGACGAGCTGCAAGCAAAAGGGCGCAGGCAGAACTTGATATGCAAATTGTCGCAGCAGTGGCTATGCAAGATGAAGAAAATCAGAGTCGCGGTGGTTCACGAGAAGGTCGTAAACCGAATGTGGACAGGCATAGACATTCTCGGGGTAAGAATCTTATGGAAGATTATTTTATCCCAACTTCTCTGTACTCTGATGTTGATTTTCGAAGGAGATATAGAATGCAACCCCATTTGTTCAATAAAGTCATGCATGATATTTGCAATTATGATGAATATTTTGTTCAAAAGAGAAATGCTGCTGGAAATTTGGGACTGCTTCCCGAGCAAAAGTTCACAGTTGTTATCCGAATGTTGGCGTATGGCTCATCTGTTGATCAAGTGGATGAGATTGCCCGAATGGGGAAGTCCACTATTTTGGAGACCTTGGTGAGATTTTGTGATGCAGTCGAAACTCTGTACAGCAGGGACTACCTGCGCAGACCTACGCCCAGGGACTTGCAAAGCCTTCTACAAAAGGCGGAAGAGAGAGGATTTCCAGGAATGATTGGTAGTATCGACTGCATGCACTGGCAGTGGAAGAATTGCCCGACCGCTTGGCAAGGCGATTATGGGAATCGAAAAGGCCAAAAAAGCATCATCCTTGAAGCCGTTGCCAGTTTTGATACGTGGGTTTGGCATGCTTTCTTCGAAGTTGCCGGATCTCAAAATGACTTGAACGTCCTGGGTCAATCCCCGGTGTTCAATGATGTTTTGAGAGGTGAAGCCCCAAATATCACCTATCAAATCAACAATACCGTGTACCAAAATGGGTATTATCTAGCTGATGGCATCTACCCGAGGTGGACCACATTTGTCAAGTCAATTCTGCATCCACGATCCCAGAAGCAAAATTTTTTTGCTACATATCAAGAGGGGTACAGAAAAGATGTGGAGAGGTGCTTTGGTATCCTCCAAGCCCGATGGGCTATTATTAGGGTTGCGGCACGTATGTTTGATGAGGAGGTGCTGAGGAGCATAATGATGACATGCATCATCCTCCATAACATGATTGTGGAGGATGAGTACGATTATTCATCTGAAGACGTGTACGAACCGGATCCAATGAACACGGCCTTGACACGAATTTATGAAAAACCCATTGGGCTAAATGGAGAACCAGTGCAACATGAACCGTTGGTTAGGGACGGTGGTGTAATGACCCGTATGATTGATCGATATACGGAGATGCAATCATCTTATATTCATGAACGACGTCAAGTTGACTTGATCGAGCATTTATGGGCGGTGAAAGGCAATGACGGTTAATGAAGTGAAGTGAACAAGTTTGTTTTATTTATTATGTTTATGTTTTATTTTGTGTTATGTTTTTTTAGTTTAAGGCTTTGGTTGTGGTTTGTTTATTTTTAATGGTTTGGTTGTGGTTTTTTTATTTTTATGTATGAAATGTTTTTATTAAAAGGGTATTTTATTGAATGCATGAATTACAACTAATTTTCAAAATAGAACATTAAAATACAATGAAAATAAAATACATGAATTACAACTATTTTTCAAAATAGAACATTAAATTACAATGAAAATAAAATACATGAATTACAACTAATTTTCAAAATAAAACATTAAAATACAATGAAAATAAAAAGCAAGCAAACTAACTTAATTGTTTTGATCATTTAACCAATCCGTGTTGCTAGGTCCATCATCACGAAAAAGTCTTCGTTTCATAACATTCCTTCGTTCTAGCTTCCAAAATTGTTTTGTTTCAGGGGACATATGGCTTGTATCCATGGCCATGGTTTCCCGATCCTGCTTCTCAATGTTTTGCTTGCGTACATACTCCCTTTGTTGTGCACATTCCATTTGAAATATCATATCACCTTCTTGGGTTTTCCTCTCTATTTCAAGTCTCATGGCGCTTTGCCTTGCAATTTCCTCCAAAAATTTAGATGAATTACTAGTAGAATTACTTACTCTCTTTGCCTTCGCCGCCTTTCTCCCAATAGGCCTCCGCTCCTTTTCGATGGGTGAGTCTTCACTCATTGGGGAATCGAGAGGTGAATCCGATGCCATTGAATTATGGAGTGGCGTTGAATTATGAAGTGGCGTCTCGTTCAACATAACTTCCGGACCGGTGGGAATAATTCTGAAACGTTTGCA
Organism: Prunus avium; assembly: GCF_002207925.1. The sequence continues at coordinate 73,553 of NW_018921599.1, read as the reverse complement.
ATTTTTGACTACCTCCCAACATTCTTGATGGTTAAATGATTTTTTTCCTTGCCCAGTAGCACCAAACCACATTTGTGCTTGCACAATCTATTTATAAAAAAATAGTGGAAATACAAGAAACATTAAAAAATATTGTCAATGTAAGAAACATTAAAAAATAATTGCAATGCAAGGAACATTAAAAAATATTGTCAATGCAACAAACAAAAGAGAAATAATTGCAATGCAAGAAACATTAACCAAATATTTGGTATTAATGAAATATTAACAAACTATTGACAATGCAATAAACATTTATAAAAAATTATGAGCACATTAAAATTAATAAAACAAAAATTACAAATAATTTACCTCATCGGTAAGATTTTCCCTGCTTCTACGGTTGTCCATCGCTTTTGCCAAAGCATTTCTCCATTTCCCCAACTCTTTATTGAGAATTTTCCACCTACTAGACAATGTCATTTCCGTACGGGTCGAACCCGATCTTTCACAAAATTCGGAATGAATTTTTTTCCACATTTGAAAGAATTTTATCTCATTGCCCGTGACGGGACAATGAGAAATTTGGACCCAACACTCACACAACAAAACATCTTCCATGGTGCTCCATGCCCCAACACCATCTATAGAAGAAGCCATAAAAATGATAAAGAAAAATAAAACTTGAAAGTGAATAAAATGTTGAGTAAAAAGTGAATAATAGTAGAAGTAGAAGAAAATGTATGAGGATTTGGTGTTGAAAGTGAAGAGTAGTGGTAGGTATTTATAGAAAAAAATTACAGTATTTTTGTGTATTTTTTAAAAAAAATTTCAGATTTTTTTTCATTTTTTTATAGCAAAAATATTTGCTGCCGTCGGATTGGAGAGAGAAAGGAGATCGGAGCGCCCAGATTGCGCCAGCTGTCCCAGAGCCGTTGGGCGCGCGCAGGGCTGACATCACGATGACGTCAGCACGCGCAACTCAAATTTTTTTACCGTTGGAGCGTGCATCATTTAAGTTCCGCATGCTGACGTCATCGTGACGTCAGCTCCCCCCGAGTTTTGGACCTGAGGCTGGTTCTGCCCTCGGGCCAGCCCTACTTCATGGGCCCTACCACCAACTCGGGCCAAACCCCACTGCTGGAAGCCCTTTTTCTCCAAAACTCCCCCTTGCCTCTGTCCAAACCTTGCTGCTGGAGTTGCTCTAACAGATCCAGGTCCTTTGATCAAAGCGCTGAACAAAGGCCAAGGCGTGGTTACGTGCTCTTCATATTACTCCCCCCAGTTTCTGATTAAAATTGCAGTAGATACATAAATATAGTGTTGAAGGGCAAGAATGGCAAGGGATGTTGCTCAATTTCTCCGGAATAAGTTCCTGGCATCTCTTAGCGAGACAGAGTCTGAATTATCAGGTGCTGTTCTGATTTCTGACTTGGGAGCAATCAAAGATATTTTAATAGCTATAGATACTCGAAGACTTACGGGAGATTACTACTGTCGCTTTATCTCTGTGCTCCTGGACCTCACCGACGCATTGACCAAGTGCCAGGTCTTCTCACATGAGTGGAAGAAGCATAGTCATCACAAGACTCATTTAATAGTCTTCAACCATTTGAGTTTGAGGAAGATTTGTTTCGTGCTGAAGATGAAGAAGCGGCTGGCTGCAATAAAACGCATCTTCGAGGATGAGTTTATGAAAAAGGAAGAAAGAATTTATAACTTGAGGGAATCATCAAGTCGTCCTGATCCTGAAGAGAATTTAGAGAGCGAACTACCTGTATTAATACATTGCCGTCGAAGATTTGAGGCTGAAGTTGTGGGATTTGATGAGAAATTACGGAAGATTGGGGACTTTCTTTTAAAATCATTGCCGCCGTCAGGTGCTGGATTTGCGGCAGTTGGGATAATGGGCATGGCAGGCGCGGGTAAGACCACTCTGGTGCGCGAGGTTTTGAGTTGGTGGATAGTGCGAGGTGAATTTTCTCCTATAATTTGGTTATGCTTGTCGAATATAATCAAAGAAAATAAACAAGTAGAAGAAGAAATTGAGGTCAGCATTGTGAAATGTATGCTTAGTAAGTTGGACCACGATGCCGTTGCCAATGGAGATGGCATCATCCAGGAGGAGGAGAAGATAATAAGTAGTAATAATAATTCTGGTCATCTCTCTCAACCAACATTTATCAGATAAAAGGTATTTGATTGTGTTGGATGATGTGTGGCACATGAACGATTTCTACTCGGACTTAGGACATAGGCAACAACTACTTCAGGTTCAGGAAGGTGATAAGAAAATTGGGGATCGCTTATCGCACGGATTGCCTAAGGGTACTGGTGGTGTGGTCATCGTCACTAGTAGGATACCGGAAGTGGTTGAAGCTATGGTGGTACCGGCGGAGGGGTCAGATCAACATTATAACAGCTTGATTATTCCTCTTGAGCGTTTGGACAGACAAAGCTGCTGGGATATATTTAAGGACACTGTTTTTGGTTATATTCCTGATTTTGAATATCAACAACATTTGGAAAAGGTTGAGAGTGAAATTAAGGATCTATGTTATGGTCTACCATTGGCCGCTACGACACTCGCAGAAATCATGTCCCAAAACCCCCAAAATTTAAGGTATTATTCTCAACTTAATTATACATACAGTAGTACTTTAATTACTTACTCCCTTATTTTGGTATCGTCTTTCGAATTATTTACGTACCAATATGAATATCCCATGCAGGAGGACTTCTCCGCCCTACCGCAAATTTGAGAACTTACCTGATTCCTTCCGTATAAAAAAATCCCCAGTGTTGGTGTTTATTGATATGCGCAATAGACAACAAGGAGAAGAACTCATTGGGAAATTTTGCGACCTCCTTACTACAAAGCAGGTATTTTTCTTGAACAACACATGCACTTCGATCATATATTATGTGAAATGAAATTTTAACGTATTTTATGTATAATTAAAGCTCTGATTAACATGCATGGATTTGATTAAAGTTTGTTGTAAATATAATATTGTATTGTTTTCCTTTATTTTCTAGGTTTTTGGTGTACTACTGAAAGATGATAGTTATTTGGGAGAAGCAAAGAAATATGATAATCCTGAGACGGTGCTAAAGGATGTTTATGGTACTCTAGAAAAGCTTAAGCAAAGTAATTGTGGTTTTGCTTCTGAAATTCAAAAGAAGATGAGAATTATAGTGAGTAACATGTTAAATTAATACGTATTGCTAAAGCGTAATCTACACTTTTCTAAATAACTTTTTTAATAACTTTTTTTAATTTGACATTATATATATTTCTTCCATCTCAGGTTGTTGGCCAGGATGCTGTTGTTAACTGGATTTTGGGAGTTATCTGTGATCTTAAATTGCCAGAGTCACCCTCCATTGCTCCGGTACCACTAGATGAGTACAATGGAATCGGTACTTCGTTTGGATGGGTGGGGCGTTTAGCATTTATATTTAATTCTTTTTAATTGGCAACTATTTAATATTGAAACGTCTATTTAATAACAATATTAAACAATGATAATATACATGCAAAAAATAATTTACCTACATATCTAATACAAGATAGGTAAATAGATAGACAATTCGAAGAATTTATAAATTTGTGTTTAATACTCATGGGATCGTATGGAGATGCCAAGGTAAACTTTCCACCTCAATATCCCCAACCAATTGCCTCTTGACAGCTGGACATAGCTCTCACACATAAAAATTTTGGTCAGAAATTTTTTATTTTGGCCATTTGCCTCTCGCCGACCGCTGCTATCCGCCACAGCAGCCGGCCTCGGCGTCAACGTTGACCGCATCCTCCATATTCCGCGCCACTCTGCCCCTCCTCCATTGTCGTCGGCATCGTCTTTGTCCTTCTCACCGGCTCACTCCCTTTCTATCCCCCATTCCACCCTGTTCTCTCTCTTCCATTCCTTGTTCTTCCTCAAATCACTCCTCCTCCATCATCATCACATCACCCACCCATCCCTTCCTCTTTTCCTCTTCAATAACTCATCATTCATCACCCACACACTAGATATTGATTTCTCTCCTTTTTATTTTTAATTTTATTTGAGTTATTTATTGAGGAGTTCTGAAAATTTTGGAAATGGTGGACTTTGAGTTGGCTTCGGGTCTGTGGAAGAACAGCGTACGGTTTGGGGGAGAACAAATTTATCTGGTGTTTCCTCCAGATCTGAGTTGCTGAGAGATAGTCGGTGGGAATTGAAGAAAGAGAAGAAGAGTGATTTGAGTTGGAAAAATATATATATATATTAAGAGTGGTGATTTCCCCACTTCAATTTTATCCACTTACACTCCATTTTATAGTTAAAAAAAGAGTGTAAGTGGATAAAATTGGAGTGGGGAAATCATTACCCTATATTAAATGTGTAAGTGGTGGTATCCAGCTGTCAGGAAGTAATTGGCTAGGTACAGTGAGGTGGAAAGCTTAACTTGGCATCCCCGCTGCCAGGCAAGTTTTTCTCATGCGCCAAACATTTTGAAATTTAAAACAATGTGCGGTTAGTCAAATTTGTAATAAATTTCAAATTTAGGAGGAAAGAAATCAACACAATAAATTAAGGAACTAACATTTAATACAACCATATAATATGGTAAATTCTAATTTGGGGTACTTTGGGAATATAAAAAGTACAATAAATCAAATTTTAAGCTTAATTAGGTAACTTGCTGAGTTAGATCCTAGTTATCGAGTTTTACTTATAATAAATTGGGTTTTCTTCATAGAAAAATAAGACGGTTAGTTGTAAATAAGAAAACATTAGTTTGAAGAGAAAAATCCACATTTGCTACTTTATTTTCTTCCATTTTCATGACATATATATGTACCATCCATCCCCTGTTCGTCTTTGTTTTTCATGGAAAGATGAGTATGAGTATATGCTTTTAAATTTCCATTTTAATTGCAACATGTACATGTATGATTCTGTTGTTACTTACTAGGTTGGTAGGCAATTGATGCATCTCTCTATTTTAATTTATGCATGTTGCCTGCTTGACTACCTCCAGAAGGTCATTTCGAATATATCACCTCTGCGATCGTTACTTGTTGACGTAGCACGGGCAAAATCGTTGAGAACTGACAGGTATTCGATCGAGTTGTCGTATAGCTAACTCTTTAATTATCTATATGTATTATTATTTTTAAATATAAGCGATAGTCTAAATTACAAAATAATAATAATAATAATAAAGGTTTCTCACACACACATTACTAATTTGGTGCCATGAGAGTTTGAACCTAAGACCATTGGTATGCAAATCAATGTCCTTTTTCCACTAGGGCTAGACCTCATAGAAAATTATATATATGTACTTAATTATATATGTTCATATTATTTCTTTTTAATTTACATTGAAGTTAACTTTTAATAGTAAGATAAGAAGAATTAATATATGTTGCATTAATTTATTGGATTTGAGCTTATTTGTTCTTGCGGGGGTAGTGGTAATCTTATTTATTCTTTTGTTGGATTTTCAGCTGGCATTGTCTCATTAGGATGAAACCAGGTTTTTCTTTAAGGAACCAATTACCACATTGTTTGCATGAGGTGGGAACAGCGGTAAGAATTACTCCTCTCCAATCTCCATTCTTGCAATTAGTGTCTTCATTCATTCTTATCTCTCCTTCCTTCTTACCACTTCTTATCTTAAGATAATATTAATTCCTCAATTCCTATATATATTTCTTAGGACAATCCAACATTCTCCGGACGATTTTGGTACTACTTCGTCTTGGAGGGTAAAGAATTTCATCTTTGTTTAAACTTTAATTAATGGGTCGGGAGGGTACATTTTTTAACACTTTTCGACACACACTATAGAACGTTGGATGTTAGCATTTTGCATGGCTCAAATTGCATCTCACTTACATTTAGTTTTATAAACATGAGTCAAAGTTTCATTCAAAGTTTCCATAATTTTCTAACAATTTCTATTTTTTTTTTCATATTTTCGTCGGAATTTCTACATTTGGGAACTACTAATATTTTCGAAATGGCCGATATTTAAGTCCAAGATTATTTTTCAAGGTATTTATTGGCAGAGCTTCATGCTTTCATCCAAGCTAAATTATTCATCATCTTGTTATAAATAACCCTGTATGCATATGAAATTACTAATTATTGGTATCCAATCCTGGTAATTTGATATTAAATAGACTTATTTTCACAAACGGTCTTTGAGGTTCACGAAGTTATTATCTTTGGTCTTTTATGTTTCTTTGTGAAATGATTAGTCTTTAATGTTACCCCACATACATCAAATTAATTCATACTGTGAGAATTCGTCAAGTGTTCTATTAAACTGATGATGTGGAACCCAAATGTCCAATAAAAACGTGCGAATTAAATATATATATATATATATATGTTTTAAAATTTTAAAATTGAAAGGATTAGGAAAAAAGATGAAAAAGTAAGAAAAAAATATAAAAATGATGGGTATTTGGGTGCAGGGCCTAGGCGGTGGGCCTAGGGTGGGCTGTGGCTAAGTTGGGGAAGATGGTGGCCAGGGTGGTCGCTTTTGGTTCTGTGGGGGCTGGGTCATGCGGAGTATGTCGAGGGTTGGGGGGATGAATCGGGGTGGGGGAGAAAGCGAGGGAGAGAGGGAAAAAGAGAGAATTTGCAATGTGGAGATTTTGATTGTACATATTTGTTACCATTACAGTGAATTAATTATTGATACAAAAGATTGCATATATGAGCTTAGCCAAGTTGGTTATAGTGGATGTGTTCCCCACTATACACTCGAGTTCAAGTCTTCCTCCCCGTACTTCAGATTATATTAAAGTAGAATATCATTTTTATATATATAAAAAAAATTCCTCGATATAAAAGATTTGATGAAAAATCTGAGAGAGAGAGAGAGAAGTGGGTGGCAAGGGAAGGGGGAGGAGGGAGGCAGATTACAGAATGGGAGGCTGGGGAGGGGGAGTCAGCAGATTTTTTTTTTACAAGTTTTAAATTTAAGTCTTCTATTTTTTTATTGAATTTTTATTTTTTAAACATTTTCAAAACAATTTTTTTATTCAGATCCACGTGGCATGCTATTATTAGACACCTAGGCTCCACATACATTCCATATCATCAATTTAACAGAATTTTTTACGGAATCTCAAAGTAGGGACCAATTTTATATAGATGGGATAATTTCATAAAGTATCAAATGTGATAATTTCGTAAACCTCAGAAAACATTTGTTTAAATAAGCCAATTTCATATTCTTCTTCCTTTAGTACTTTATACTTTTGTTTTCCCTAATAGAGAGGACCTAACCTCAGTTGCAATAGTAAAGGTGTTGAATCATCTTGGACAGTGGGAAATACTTCACATTCCTAGAAGGTACGTAATGATCGTGGAATTTACACTCAACTTCTTTTATTGCTCCCTCATAGATGATATCATGTTTCTGTTGTGTGCTTTTATTTCTTTGTTTCTGTTGTGTGCTTTTATTTCTTTAAAATGTTTGATGGAAACCTTGCTTGCACTCTCTCTTTCATCTCACTATTTGTTGTTTGATTAAATGGAGAGAGAAAAAAAAGAAAAAAAAAAGAGGAAAATGACACTTTCATTTTGGCACATCTTTCTATAATTTTTTTCTCTTTCTTTAACCCTAGTTTGATAACTAATTTTTCATAAAAACTTGATTCTGTCAGTGTCAAATGCACCAAAAGGGCAATCCTCTTTGTACATCGGGAATTTCTGTTGTTATCAAAATTTGAACCTAAGACCTCCACTACTAGTATGCAAGTTAAACCTTTTTTTGTTTTCTTTGTACAAGTGACATTGATTTTTTCATATTTCTAGTAGAAAAAAAGAAGAAGAGATAATGATCATCAATTTTGATTTTAGGTTTTGTTTACTTTTTTTTCAGTACAAGTTATTAGGGAGGGGATTTATAAGTATTCATTGGGTGCCTAAGAGTTTTGAACCTATACCCTTCATTGGCTATGTTTTGATTACTTTATATATATATATATATTTATCATTCACACACACATGCACACACGCGTAGACTTAAGCGTACTCTAATTTTATGTCTCTTTGGTATACATGTACAGCATCAATTCAATTCGTTGTCTTAACTTGCCTATCTTTGGTTGGATGACACATAATGGTTGGATGACACAAAATATGATGGAAGATGGAAAAGTGAGGTTCCTTTTTCTTCCTTTACACATGTTTTTGTTTTCGTGAGATATGCATGCACGGGTTAATGTTTCTATGATTGGCATTTGCAATCAGGTTTAATGTTATTTATACCATATTTATTCACTAGATCACCTCTGAACCTTTTATATTGATTTTTTCTGTTAGGATTGCTTTGATTTTCCTTTATAAGTATTCTTTCAAATCAATGGATGTGGATCCCTGTAACAGAGGTGACCCCACCAGTGTATGTGGGATCTATCATATTAAAGAGGTTGTCAGCAATGTAATTAGTAAATATGATCAAAATAACACCACCCTTCATTTGTACGATCATATTGCTGATCATCTCTCTAAAAGAGGATCCACCACTATATATGGGATCCATCCATATTAGAGAGGCGGTGAGAAATAATGTTGTCAAAATAGCAACACCCATACATATATACCCATTAATTACTAAAACATTTCCATGTTAAAATTGAGTTAATTACAGACACCCAAGAATCCATATTTCATAGACGATGGGCGCCTCGAAGTTATAAGTGAGGACCGGTGGAGCAGCGACTGGGCTCTCCTTGATCAGGTCATACATCATCTTGAATTGATATTAGTTCAGATTGCAGCATCCATTTCAAAGAGAGGATTAATAAACTTATATGTAATTTTTTTTTAACTTACCGCTATTTTTAATTAAGGTACGAGGAATTCGCTTCGAGTTTATAAAGGGTGAAACAGGGCCATTGGACATAAGGATTGATGGAGTATCAAGGACTCTGAATAGAACAGCTAATGTCTTGGTTGAGATTGAAATCTCTTACCACTGTCAAGTCAACATTCTTGCCCTTCCACATTGCGCAGCAAAAAGTATCCATCTCTCCTCAAAAAGTGTTTCCCAAGCTAACGCTAAGGATTAGTCTGAAAGACATAAGAAATTTAATGCAACAGCAGCAAGTCTAGGCTTCACTTTGCTTGATTGATTGATGCTCGCTGCTTAACTCATCAGTTTGAGATTATTCAGTTTTTAGCAAACACTTTCAAAATCCCCTGTGATGGTAAATATTATACTGAAGCAAGCACTCCCAATCATACAACTAGCTCCTGTATATCTTTCTTTATAATTTAGTTTCTCCAACTCTCCTCTAAGTTGTGGATGTGAAGAAACAGACTAGTGAAGTATTTACATTGTGTTGTGACTTTGGCATATATGATATATCCTGCCTAGCTTAGCCAATCAGAGCACAACATGAATATATATATTTTATTTATTTTACACCTCAATATGACTTTGGCATATATGATATATCCTGCTCATGTCACATATATGATATATCCTGCCTGTATCTGATACAAGACGATACTGGCTCAATATGACGCAATTGTGCCCGAACACTATTTTACACCTATTCATGCTTATTTCACATTGAGGCACTGTAGAAGGAAAAATTGCAAAGCTTTTTCAGATATCTTCGGAAAATTTAGAGCACTTGAACAAATGAAAATGACAATAAACACAGGTGACAAACAACGATGAGCAAAGGCAATAGCCATTATGAACTGATGGACAAAGTATAAAAACATGACAGTATGGAAGGCCCAAGTCGAAAACGAGTTATTTAAGCTGCCTGCTAATGAGCTTACTGTGAAAACAAGAGGGCCTTTGTTATCTAGCAAGTGTTTGTTGTGGAGCTGGAAGGCTATACAAGGATTTCAGCTGCCTGCTAATGAGCTTACTGTTATGCATAGCCAGTTGAAGTTCCAAATCATCAGACCACCATTGCTCTAAACCGTGAGCCTCCGAAAACTTCTGGTTTCCCCTTGACATAACAAACAGCTTTGCTGCTACTTGACCATTTGTTGGACACACATCCTCCTTGTCAGCATTGTTTACTTCTGCTCCATCATGCTCAGTATAAGAACAGCAGATGTAGTCACTGTTATTTACGTACAAATGAGGAACCCATTTTCCCAAACCCATACCAGGATTCTTCAAACCCGAAAAATTTGGCATCCAATTCTTCAGTCCAAAACCAGAAGTCCTATCTCCCTCTTCACTGCTGATCTGAGCTCCACTTCTCAAAGGGAGCATTGACTTCAATCTCTTCCAAGCAAATCCTGCTTTCTCTCCAATATTTCTGAAGCTCATTGCTAGCGAAACGGAAGGCGGATTGAACAAATGAGTTTCCACATACATCCCTTCTTTCGCTAATGCTTTTCCCACTTGGAGAGCAAATCCAGCCCCCGATGAGTGTCCTGCAATACATACATTACTGCTTCCATACCTTTCAGCAACTGATTTCAGAGCCTCCATAGCTGCTTTGAACCTAACAGAACCCTTTAAGCTCTCCCAAGCAAGAAAACGAAGGTCGTCTTCAATATCCCTTCGCATAGTTGGGCCTTTGAGCAATGTTCCTCTAAGTGCTAAAACCGCCTTTGGTGCACCACTTGGCCTGATAAGTACAAAGTCAGCAAGTGCTGCAGACCGATCCCATTCCAAAATTGCCCCAAATATGGATCCATCTCTTTCATCGATTAAGGTTTGCGATAGTTTATACTTAAAAGGTATCCACCACTTAGGAGCTAGAGCATTTGTTTCGTCTCTATTCTCTTGTCTATCGAGTTCAAGCAAATATATTGCTTGTATGAAGCATGCAATCACAGTTCGTTTATAATTCCCTATACTACATGAAAAGAAAGAATTTACCAATATTAGTGGGATATGTTTTTGTCATCCCCTATACTACATGAAAGTTGTGCCATTGTCATATGGGGGAGACAAACAAACATAAGAAGTTTAACCCAGAACCAGTTCTGCCTAAATTTGAAACAAAGCCAGATCACTAAATTAACAATGTCAAAAGCATTCTTTGTACATTTGTGTCTTTTTAATTTATGCTCAATTAATTCAAGAGAGAATGGTATGCCAAAACAACCAAGCAAACACAATAAGATACAAATTAGACTTATATGACCCCAAAAAAAAAAATTAGAGACTTAACTATAATTGGAATTTGAGCTTACTAAAATGGAACTAACTTTCCATAAGTAATCCATATCATCATAGAATAATACCTTCCATATCAAAGACTAGTAGAATGGAATTAGATCACCCCCCAAAATTCATAAATCTAGGAGCGCATAATTTAAGGAAAGTCCCACAAAAATGCAGCCAAATTTGATGCATTTCCCTAATTTATTAACTCTTTAATAAAAGCTCAAAACATAGACTGACACAAACTAGACCCAAAAAAAAAAAAAAACTCTGTTATCTTCTCTGTTTCAAAGGTAGTTTCCTTTTATAGTCATGTTGTGAAAGACTAGATTTTTTGTCATTGCAATTGCAGACATATTGTCACAATATATGTTGTCTTGGAGACTTGATCTCCTGCTGCAAATCTGCAAGAATTCTTCTGAGCCAAACACCTTCACAAATACTGAGAGATTATATTGATTTGGGTGAAGCCAAGACATATAAGAAAAGCTTAAGCTCAAAGGTTATGGTTTTGCTTCTGAAATTCAAAAGAAGATGAGTAACATCTTTAATATCTTTTTTTAATTTGACATTATATATATTTCTTCTATCGGGCCCATTCAATTCCTATAAACGATAAAAGGGCTTTTAATTTTGCAATCGGGCCACATCTTAGTTTAAATACTAAGCCCATTTCTTGTTTATCTATTTCGGTCCAAGCCCACACCAAAGCCAGGAACTCAATAGCCTTTTATAAATAATACACATGGATTGGTGAAAAGGTTGAAATGAAACAATTAGGACCAGATGGCAACTTCGGCAACTGGAAAACTTCCAAACATGCTATCACCCAAACAAAAGCGCGAAGACTCAAACAAAGGACCAGATGGCAACTTCGGCAACTGAAAAATTTCAGATGATCAAGCAACCGCATTAAATGTGATTTGGACCGCAGGAGCCGCCCAACAGCCACCATCAAGCCGTCCCCGAGTAACCCAAGGATCGATGCACTCGAGGCCCTATTTTTCTTTCCTTACAGTTCATTAACCAGCAGGTCCTTATCAAAACTCATTTGATCCCGTGCCGGTTAGAAGACCCAAGAAGCCTATAAATAGAGGGAGAAATCATCAGCTCCAGGACTCTCTCTCCAAATTCAAACGCAACGTCTCTAAAATACTTGAATGACCTTCAAGATTTTAAAAAGCCTTCTCGCCTCCAAGATAACCATTTGACATTAACGGCTAAATTGAGAAATCTTTGCCCATTTTGTTTAAATATTCGTATTAGATAGAGAAAACTCTAGTCTTGAGAGTTTTATTTTAATGTCATTTACATTTCAATAATCTACTTTATTTGCCAATTATTTTACAAGTATTATAAATGTTTATTGCTGGACAGGCTCGAATAGGGTTTTTAGGTCCAATCCAAGGCATTTTGGCCCCAAAAACAAGGCGTCTACGTGGGCCCATTTGGGTTCCCATAGGCTCGAATTATAATCTTAGGACTGATTTCATTAAATATTAACCCCAATCTAGGGTTATCTTGTGCCTAATATAGGTTTTTGAGCCCAATCAAGGAAGCACTAACCATAACATTGGTTTTTCTATTTTGGCTAGGTACCATTCGTATCTTCCAAGCCACAAATGCAAGATTGAAAAAATAGTAAAGTCCTCTTAATTGAGGCATATAAAAGAATAGGAAATTAGTTAAATACCCATTTCTAGACATAGTTCTATAAAGAAACCCTATACCATTCAATATATATAAACACACCCAAAATAAACCCAAAAATTGACAGCTGTCGATTTTTGAAATTCAACAACTATGTTGGATTACTGTTTTGCCCTTCTGCTTTGTCTATTAATCAACTCAGTCTTCATCAACATACATCTCGAACTTTCTTCTTCTTCTTCAACAATCGAGCTCTGCTTCTGGCTTTTCTCCTAGTCCAATTCCCATTTAATCTTCATCATCTCCACCACAGCCCTCGCCGACTCCATCCCCACAACCCGTCACCGATTCACTTTCGCCCAAAACTCTATCTCCGATTTCCCTTCCTCCATCTCCGTCGGACGCTCCAATGAACGCACCATCCTTCTTCATGTCCGACGCTACCGCAATCATCTCCGTCTCAATCTCTGTCGGCCGACGACACACCTCCAATTCCTTCTCCAGCGTCGTCGAATTCGAGCGATGTTAACCACAGCAACCTCAATGCAGACGGAGACGGAACGAAGAACTCCTCTGGACCTCTGGAGGAATGAGTCTGGCAAAGAAGGCAGGGATCGTACTTGGATTGATCGTTGGATAAAATTCATCGATCTCAGTATGGATACGCCGCCAAGAGAGAGATTCTGAAGAACTACTCAGGCTCTCATACACAAAAGCTCTTAAAGGTTACTGTGAAAATTTTAATTTCTCGTAAATTTTTGTTGATGTTAATTTATGTGTTTGCTTAGTGTATGATTGAATTGGCAATGGTGATATGGTGATTCAATTTGATTCTTCATTCTTTGGAGCGCCGACGATGGTAGAGTTGGTGGTAGTCATAATTTTGGAATGAGTTCTTGGCGTAAAATACTTAATTAGTCAATATGAGTCATTGCTGTATTGCTTTTTCTATTTTAGAATGATATAATATTTGGAATTAGAGATTTAGAATTCATTATGCTTGTTTTTCTCATTGTTGTTAACTTGTTTGGCTCTGTTTGTGTATGCTATCTAATGTTTGGTTACTGAGAAAATTGAATAAAAGAAAAGAAAAATTGATAATTACTGTTCTTGGATTTAGATTCTCAGTGATCTAGGTTCTTTGTGATTTTAACGTGTAAAACACTATTTAGTGTTAACTTTCTATGACTGAACTTTCTGAGTTCTTGCATGATAACTGATTGCTTTTCTTCTTGTTCAGGGAAAGTCCATCAGAATGATGGGAGTGTCTGAACATGAGGTTGATGAAGTTTTACAACATGCAAAGTCAAACTTAAGGATAGCTGGATTTGATGAAGAGGAAATGAGATTGAGGCAGCGAATGTCATACAGGCCTCATACTCTGAAACTTCCCAAGGACCTTATATATTTTGTGATTTCCGAACATTTCAACTTCCAGGAATTGAGGTATTCTAAAATTATGTATGAGGAAATGTGAAGATATTGCAATTATCAATTTTTGGTAGAGGCTTTTAACTTCAACTTCTTGTTACTTGTCTGCAATTGAACCCTTCGGTGTCAGAGGCATTGAAAAGAATGCACATGCTTGCTGCAGATCCTGGAATTATTTCTGTCATGAACAAGGTATCATTGAATGCATATTCTCACACTTGTATAAACAGATTGTCCAGTATGCTGTGCATATGATTCCTTGGTATACTTTTATGTCCCTGCTGATAATTTATCTTTGCATTGTTCTTTTTAAAGCATGGCGTGTGGGAATCATGACTGAGATGGCCCCTGTTGGTTATGTTGGCATAAGTCCCAAATGCATCCTCAGCTTCAATAAGGTAGCATTGAAAAGAATGCACATGCTTGCTGCAGATCCTGGAATTATTTCTGTCATGAACAAGGTATCATTGAATGCATATTCTCACACTTGTATAAACAGATTGTCCAGTATGCTGTGCATATGATTCCTTGGTATACTTTTATGTCCCTGCTGATAATTTATCTTTGCATTGTTCTTTTTAAAGCATGGCGTGTGGGAATCATGACTGAGATGGCCCCTGTTGGTTATGTTGGCATAAGTCCCAAATGCATCCTCAGCTTCAATAAGGTAATCACACTCTAAACATCAGAATATATGATGAAATTAGTGGCAATAGTATTTTCTCTTTTCTTTTAATTTCTGATTGACACTTGGTTGCTGTTGTAGAACCACGGGCAGGAGATATCTCTGCGCCTCCGAACTGATGACCTTAAGGGTTTCAAGAAATATGAAAGTATCATGCCCGTGTAGTTTTTTAATGTATGTCTTACATGTATATATCAATATGCATGTATCTATCTATATACACAAATAGCCTTAGGCTCCTCAAGCATGTTAGTTGGGTCATCGATTAGGATTACAATTCAATGAATTCACTCAAGTAGGCATCTTTCTTAGCTTGTGTACTGTTTGGATTCTTTATCGTACCTATTATGCAAATGAAATGACGTAGTTGTTAACTTCCAGTAAGTAGTTGTTAACTTCCAGTAAGTAGTTGTTAACTTCCAGTAAGTAGTTGTTAACTTCCAGTAAGTAGTTGTTAACTTCCAGTAAGTAGTTGTTAACTTCCAGTAAGTAGTTGTTAACTTCCAGTAAGTAGTTGTTAACTTCCAGTAAGTAGTTGTTAACTTCCAGTAAGTAGTTGTTAACTTCCAGTAAGTAGTTGTTAACTTCCAGTAAGTAGTTGTTAACTTCCAGTAAGTAGTTGTTAACTTCCAGTAAGTAGTTGTTAACTTCCAGTAAGTAGTTGTTAACTTCCAGTAAGTAGTTGTTAACTTCCAGTAAGTAGTTGTTAACTTCCAGTAAGTAGTTGTTAACTTCCAGTAAGTAGTTGTTAACTTCCAGTAAGTAGTTGTTAACTTCCAGTAAGTAGTTGTTAACTTCCAGTAAGTAGTTGTTAACTTCCAGTAAGTAGTTGTTAACTTCCAGTAAGTAGTTGTTAACTTCCAGTAAGTAGTTGTTAACTTCCAGTAAGTAGTTGTTAACTTCCAGTAAGTAGTTGTTAACTTCCAGTAAGTGGTATGAACAGTTGTTATACTGTTCATACCCTGCTACTGAGATGATTTCTATGACATAGTATTAACAGTGCACTTCTATGACATAATATTAACAGTGTACTTCTATGGCATAGTATTAACAGATTTTCAGTAACAAAGCATGCTCTATATTTTGCTCTATATATAGCTATGCACTTGAAGTTATGACATAGTATTTATATGCATAATGTAATTTTTACTAGGAAGATAGTGTTATAACATAGTATTAACAGTGTTTTTTTTTTCTTCTTGTAAAGGTATCAGATGTCTTTGCAATTGTTTCTGGTGAAACTGTGAACAATTGGAGGTGGTTTCTGCAAAGGATATCAGATGTCTTGCTGGGCCTTTTTTTGGGTTTTTTGAGTTTTTTGTATGAAATGGTATTAACAATGTACTTCTATGATATGGTATTATCGATGTACTTCTATGATATGGTATTAACAATGTACTTCGAGCTTGCTGGGCTTGTTTTGAGTTTTTTGCGTTGGGCTTATTTTAAGTTAATCAATGGCAGTCATGTAATTTATAGGAACTTCAACACTGTACTTCTATGACATGGTATTAACAATGTACTTCTATGACATGGTATTAACAATGTACGTCTATGATATGGTATTAACAATGTACTTCGGGCTTGCTGGGCTTGTTTTGGGTTTTTTTTGAGTTTTTTGTATTGGGCTTGTTTTAAGTTAATCAGTGGCAGTCATGTAATTTACAAGAACTTCAATACTCATTTCTTATGAAGTAAATGATTTTTGGGTATGTTTCTAAAGTGCATTCCATGTGAGGTTTTGGCTGGGTACCATTCGTATCTTCCAAGCCACAAATACAAGATTGAAAGAATAGTAAAGTCCTCTTAATTGAGGCATATAAAAGAACCTATCTGAGCCAGTACACCCCTCGAAGCTCAATTGCTTGATAAGGAGTCGAGCAGTGCAAAGCCATACCACAAGGTATTCTACACCACATACATTAGTTCAATTGGGCTGGTTTCAATTCCAATAATGGCACACCTACACAAACAACCGGTTGGGCTAAGTAATCTCACGGGAGTCAATCCCCTTTCATTTGTCAACCAAGCACAACTCAACCTTCAATTGAACCCATAGTTGAACAGTTCCCTCATCGCCAGAGATCGAGCAGTGCCATTATCACACATCCTTGGCATTGGTGTTGAACAGTTTTCGCTTTCCTCCCTGTGCCACAACCAATAAAAATGTAAAGTTCTAACAAAATAAGGTCCCGCAAGACACATCCCTTCAAATAATTGCAGCTTGACAGGACCAAAGAACATGATAAAGCTTGAGAAAGACCCGACGTACTTATCATCTTTCAACTTTTGTAATCATGAAAAGAATAAAAAGCATAGACAATTATATCATTAGAAACAAAAGTTCCTCATTATGACCAATATTGTGCTTCTCATGGTCTCAATATGACCAATATGACGAATAAAGCTTGGAAAACACCAAAGTAGAAACAAAAGTTCTTCTCTTTTTGGTCATAAAAAAGAAAGAGAAGAAAGGGCAACTGAGGCAATTTTAGTTTTAGATCCTGTAATGAATTATCTTGAAACATTATGGTAATAAAAATATGGTTAAAATGTAAAAAAGACAAAAGGACGGTGCAGCGAGAAGTAGAAGATTCGTTTTCTTTTTATATTAATTAGCACATGGGTTTGTTTGTACTTTGGATGGATGGAGCTAAAACCTATAATAAATTAATAATTAATAATTAAAATCCATGAATTCCAGCAAGGAATCCGACTATGAATAAATAAAAAACTGTAGAAAAATATATTATCTTCAAGAACTGAGCACTAAGGAGATAGTATCGTAGCGGGAATTGTGGACTTGAAAATCGGGTACGGCGGACTGTCATGGACTGGACTAAATCCTGGGACTGTCTTGGATTAGCTCGGATTGGACTAAGCTGGATTAAGTATTGACCTACGTTTGGTGCTGCGTCGGACTAAGAAGCTGGATTGTAAAAATAGTGAAGACCTATGTTTGGTGCTGTGTCGGACTAAAAAATAATTCTTGTAATATTTAAATTTAATTTGAAATTTTGACCTAAAAATAAATAAATGCTACAAAGAAACACAATTCAAAGATTTAAAACAATAAAACAAATAAAATTATGATTGTTTATGAAGAATAAAATTTTGATAATTTTTTTTTTTGGCTTCTCAAGATTTATCTTAGTTGCTCCTTAGCCTTGCCCCAAGACTACTACAAATCTTCTATTTTTTGTTGGTCGAAACATTACTAAGGAGCTAAACTCACTCTATATAATTCTACGTCTTTCATGGAAGATCAAGTAAAAAATAATTTAAAATATTTTAAACTGAAAAATATAATTTAACAAGGTAATAATTGCTTGCGATAAAGAAAGCAGCACATCATGAATTATTAAACTTGTTTCAATATAAAAAGAATATCAAGCATTTGTCAATTATTATAGTTTGATTTTCCAAATACAAATGTGGTCAAATGCAATATCAAAATAATTCTTGTAATATTTAAATTTAATTACGGATTTTGACCTAATAAATAAATAAATGTTAAAAATCCCAATTAAAAATTTAAAACAATAATAAAAAGAAAACAAATAAAATCCTAATATTTTTTAAAGAGAGGAGTCGGACTAGCGTGTTCTATTTAGGAACGTGCTATTTAGTGAACCACTTTTCGGGCTCACTATATTAGACGGGCGAGTGAGGCCTTTTTTTTACTATTGGACTATATAGTCTCATTTAAGTTAGTCCCGTCTGTTACCAAACATGGGTTTCGAGTGCTATTTAGCCTAGTCCAGTCCAGTCCAGTCCAGTGAAGCGTACCAAACATACCCTAAGGAGATAGTATCGTAGCGGGAATTGTGGACTTGAAAATCGGTATGCGAGAATATACAATATAGCATAATTAAGGCTAAAGCTTTTCCATGCTATCAAGTGACAGTTTAGAGAATTCAAACTCACGATCTCCGGAACCATAACTCTCCTACCATGTTAGGTAATATTGCTACATGCAGGATATGTACGGTAGTACATTTTTATGTCATATAAATATGTTTTGTCTTAGCATCAGCAGAATATGAAAACCATTGCCTCTCAGTTTGTTCAAGATTTCGATTGATGCCAATGTTATAGTTCTTCCATTTGGGAATAATTCTTCATGCTTTCTTTCAGTCATCAACAAGGCGTATATACAACCCTAATAGTGTAATTACAGGAAGATAAATAAGGTAAGCTAGAATGTGTCCTAATTTTCTATTAATTCCATAATTATCGCAACACTCCCCCTCAAGTTGGTGCATAGATATCACACATGCCTAAATTGCCAACAAATTTGGAAAACAAAACTCATATATTCTTCTCCATTATCACTGCAGAGGACTTGAACTTGTGCTTTGTATTGAGTAATTTCTGCCTCATATATATAGATGGGATAATTTTGTGAAGTATCAAATGTGATAATTTCGTAAACCTCAGAAAACATTTGTGAAAATAAGCCAATTACATATTCTTCTTTTAATACTTTTATACTTTTGTTTTCCCTAACAGAGACGGCCTAACCTCAGTTGCAAATGTAAAGGTGTTGAATCATCTTGGACAGTGGGAAATGCTTCACATTCCTGGAAGTTACGTAATGATCGTGGAATTTACACTCAACTTCTTTTATTGGTCCCTCATAGATGATATCATGTTTCTGTTGTGTGCTTTTATTTCTTTAAAATGTTTGATGAAAACCTTGCTTGCACTCTCTCTTTCATCTCACTATTTGTTGTTTGATTAAATGGGGAGAAAAAAAAAACAAGGAAAATGGCACTTTCATTTTGGCACATCTTCTGTAATTTTTTTCTCTTTCTTTAACCCTAGTTTGATAACTAATTTTTCATAAAAACTTGATTCTGTCAATGTCAAATGCACCAAAAGGGCAATCCTCTCTGTACATCGGGAATTTCTGTTGTTATCAAAATTTGAACTTAAGACCTCCACTACTAGTATGCAAGTTAAACTTTTTTTTTTGTTTCCATTGTACAAGTGACATTGATGTTTTTCATATTTCTAGCAGAAAAAAAAGAAGAAGAGATAATGATCATCAATTTTGATTTTAGGTTTTGTTTACTTTTTTTGAGTACAAGTTATTAGGAAGGGGATTTATAAGTATTCATTGGGTAACTAAGAGTTTTGAACCTATACCCTTCACTGACTATGTTTTGATTACTTTATATATATATATATATATATATATATATATATATATATATATATATATATATATATATATATATATATATATATATATATATATATATATATATATATATATATATATATATATATATATATATATATATATATATATATATATATATATATATATATATATATATATATATATATATATATATATATATATATATATATATATATATATATATATATATATATATATATATATATATATATATATATATATATATATATATATATATATATATATATATATATATATATATATATATATATATATATATATATATATATATATATATATATATATATATATATATATATATATATATATATATATATATATATATATATATTTATCATTCACACACACATGCACACGCGCAGACTTAAGCGTACTCTAATTTTATGTCTCTTTGGTATACATGTACAGCATCAATTCAATTCGTTGTCTTAACTTGCCTATCTTTGGTTGGATGACACATAATGGTTGGATGACACAAAATATGATGGAAGATGGAAAAGTGAGGTTCCTTTTTCTTCCTTTACACATGTTTTTGTTTTCGTGAGATATGCATGCACGGGTTAATGTTTCTATGATTGGCATTTGCAATCAGGTTTAATGTTATTTATACCATATTTATTCACTAGATCACCTTCGGACCTTTTATATTGATTTTTTCTGTTAGGATTGCTTTGATTTTCCTTTACAAATATTCTTTCAAATCAGTGGATGTGGATCCTTGTAACAGAGGTGACCCAACCAGTGTATGGTCGAAATAACAATGTGATTAGTAAAGAGTTTGTCAGCAATGTGATTGGTAAATATAGTCAAAATAACAACACCCTTCATTTGTACGATCATATTGCTGATCATCTCTTTAAAAGAGGATCCACCACTATATATGGGATCCATCCATATTAGAGAGGTGGTGAGTAATAATGTTGTCCAAATAGCAACACCCATACATATATACCCATTAATTACTAAAACATTTCCATGTTAAAATTGAGTTAATTACAGACACCCAAGAACCCATCTTTCATAGACGATGGGCGCCTCGAAGTTATCAGTCGCAAGGACTGGGGCAGCGACTGGGCTCTCCTTGATCGGGTCATACATCATCTTGAATTGATATTAGTGAGCATATGGATTGATGGAGCACTACGGATTTGGCATATCCCAACTAATGACTTGGTTGAGATTGAAATCTCTTACCACGGTCAAGTCAACATTCTTGCCCTTCCAGATTGCGCAGCAAAAAGTCTCCATCTCTCCTCAAAATCCAGTGCTTCCCAAGCAAACGCTAAGGATTAGTCTGAAAGACGTAAGAAATTTAATGCAACAGCAGCAAGTCTAGGCTTCAGTTTGCTTGATTGATTGATGCTCGCTGCTTAACTCATCAGTTTGAGATTATTCAGTTTTTAGCAAACACTTTGAAAATCCCCTGTGATGGTAAATATTACACTGAAGCAAGCACTCCCAATCATACAACTAGCTCCTATATATCTTTCTTTATATTTTAGTTTCTCCAACTCTCCTTTAAGTTGTGGATATGTGAAGAAACAGAAGTACTTACATTATTAAGATGCAATTGTGCCCGAACATTATTAAGATGAACACAGCATGAGCAGGACTTTGTCATATCCTGCCAAGCAGAGCACAAGATGATTTATTTTACACCTATTCATGCTTATTTCACATTGAGGTACTGTAGGAGGAAAAATTGTAAAGCTTTTTCAGATATCTTCGTAAAATTTAGAGCACTTGAACAAATGAAAATGACAATAAACACAGGCGACAAACAACCATGAGGAAAGGCAATAGCCATTATGAACAAAGTATAAAAACATGACAGTATGGAAGGCCCAAGTCGAAAACGAGTTATTTAACAAACAAAGAAAACAAGAGGGCCTTTGTTAACTAGCAAGTGTTTGTTGTGGAGCTGGAAGGCTATACAAGGATTTCAGCTGCCTGCTAATGAGCTTACTGTTATGCATAGCCAGTTGAAGTTCCAAATCATCAGACCACCATTGCTCTAAACCGTGAGCCTCCAAAAACTTCTGGTTTCCCTTGGACATCACAAACAGCTTTGCTGCTACTTGACCATTTGTCGGACGCACATTCTCCTTGTCAGCATTGTTTACTTCTGCTCCATCATGCTCAGTATAAGAACAGCAGATGTAGTCACTGTTATTTACATACAAATGAGGAACCCATTTTCCCAAACCCATACCAGGATTCTTCAAACCCGAAAAATTTGGCATCCAATTCTTCAGTCCAAAACCAGAAGTCCTATCTCCCTCTTCACTGCTGATCTGAGCTCCATTTCTCAAAGGGAGCATTGACTTCAATCTCTTCCAAGCAAATCCTGCTTTCTCTCCAATGATCATTGCTAGCAAAACAGAAGGCGGATTGAACAAATGAGTTTCCACATGCATCCCTTCTTTCGCTAATGCTTTTCCCACTTGGAGAGCAAATCCAGCCCCCAATGAGTGTCCTGCAATACATACATTACTGCTTCCATACCTTTCAGAAACTGATTTCAGAGCCTCCGTAGCTGCTTTGAACCTAACAGAACCCTTTAAGCTCTCCCAAGCAAGAAAACGAAGGCCGTCTTCAATATCCCTTCGCATAGTTGGGCTTTTGAGCAATGTTCCTCTAAGTGCTAGAACTGCCTTTGGTGCACCGCTTGGTCTGATAAGTACAAAGTCAGCAAGTGCTGTAGATCGATCCCATTCCAAAATTGCCCCAAATATGGATCCATCTTTTCATCGATTAAGGTTTGGGATAGTTTATACTTAAAGGGTATCCACCACTTAGGAGCTAGAGCATTTGCTTCATCTCTTGTCTGTCGAGTTCAAGCAAATATATTGCTTGTATGAAGCATGTGTGAAAAGAAGTCTAGTCATTTACCAAAATTAGTGGCAAATCCTAGTTGAAATGATCTGAGATCTAAGATGCATTTCCCTAATTTATTAACTCTTTAATAAAAGCTCAAAACATGGAGTGACAAAAACTCTGCTATCTTCTCTGTTTCAAAGGTAGCTTCCTTTTATATTCTACACCAACCAATCAAAATCGAAATTAATCAATGGCTAGGTAACTCAAACTCTGCTATCTTCTCTGTTTCAAAGGTAGCTTAAAGTTTTTTGGTTAAAAATTGACTTACAGTCCGCCATTGAGCCATCTTTTATAGATGATGGACTAATTGAAGAAAGTTGAGGTTCCACCCCAAAACCAATTGGCAATGGGGGGAGTAGCCCAACTCCTTATAAGCCATTGCTAGGTTTCTCAACTTTCCAATGTGGGACACTTTACCTTCACATTCTCACACGCCCCCGCGCGTGTGACGAATTTTCAAGCCTAACATTTCAATGTGGGACAAATACTCTCAACACGCCCCCGCACGTATGGTTAACTTTCAAGCCTAGTGGACAACACATATTAGGTGACGTGAGAGCACGTGTGACCGTTGGGCCCAACACGTGAAGCCTTGCTCTGATACCATGAAGAAAGTTGAGGTTCCACCCCAAAACCAATTGGCAATGGGAGGAGTAGCCCAACTCCTTATAAACCCAGGCTAGGTCTCTTAACATTTCAATGTGGGACAAATACTCTCAACAAGGGTGACATAATGTAAGGCACCACGATACGGTAAATCTGCAAAAACTGTTGGGTTTGAAAGCAGCGAAATAGGTGGGACAAGGATGGGATTTAGATTGCGGAATATTCTTTCTTTGATTGATAAGAGAGGCTGATTACGATGATACTTTTGGCTGCAATTCTGTTTTTGTTTTCTTGTACTTAAAGTCAGATACAGAAGCTCATATTTAAGCAAGACAGAGAACTCCCTAGAACAAGAACGAAATTTCAACCTCCAGCTGATATCCAACTCTTAAACACACATTAACATAGCAAGACTTTTCTAGAAATTAGAAAACTAGTAATGAAGTTTTCAAAATTAATCTCAACCCTCCCCCTTAATTTTGAAAATCATGAGCTTCTGTGCTTTCCTTTCTTGCTGAAATTAATGCCTTGCCACAAATTCATCTTATCACGAGCTCGTGCAAAATTTTATGAGGAGACAGCCTTCGTGAACATATCAGCAAGTTGTTCGTTGGTGTTGAGATCACCTCCAGCCTTTACCCAAGACTGGGCAAAAGGCCCCCCAAGACAGCTCCAGCGGAAGAAAAATGGCCCGGGCAAATGGTGGGTCCCATCGAACTGGGCAAGCCCACGGGCAGATCTTGCCTGGGCTGCAGCCCGAAGGCGCTGACGTCAGCGAGTAAAAAAAATCCAAAAAAATTTCAAATTTTTTTTTTAAAATACCAAAAAATTATAGATATTTTCCCTATAAATACATAACAATTTTATTCACTTTCTAAATTGTTTATATTTTGTTGTATAATCTTTTTTTTTTTCTTGCCCTTGCCCTAGCCTTCCAAGGGTGGAACCAACTAAGGCAAGGCTGGTACTATTCATGTGAATAGTGGCAGCCCTTGCCTTGCCTTAGCCTACATGGGTGGAGGTGCTCTGATAAGCTCCATTTGAACTTCCTTTCAATGCGCTTAGTCATGCTGTGAAAGACTAGATTTTTTGTCATTGCAATTGCATACATATTGTCACAATATATGGTTGTCTTGAAGACTTGATCTCCTGCTGCAAATCTGCAAGAATTCTTCTGAGCCAAACACCTTCACAAACTACTGAGAGATTATATTAATTTGGGTGAAGCCAAGACATATAATAATCCTAAGACGGTGCTAAAGGATGTTTATGGTACTCTAGAAAAGCTTAAGCTCAAAGGTTATGGTATTACTTCTGAAATTCAAAAGAAGATGAGAATTATAGTGAGTAAGATGTTAAATTAATATGTATTGCTAAAGCGTAGTCTACACTTTTTTAAATAACATTTTTAATATATATTTTTTAATTTGAAATTATATATATTTCTTCTATCGGGCCACATCTTAGTTTAAATACTAAGCCCATTTCTCCTTTATCTATTTTGGCCCTAGCCCACACCAAAGCCAGGAAGTCAATAGTCATTTTTAAATAATACACGTGGATTGGTGAAAAGGTTGAAATGAAACAATTAGAGCATGTCCAGCAGCAGGGGTTGGGGCGGGGCTGGGGGCGGGCTGGAGCAAAAACCCATTTCCAGCAACAAAATCTAGCCCGGGCAGAAGGTGGGACCCAGCAAACTGGGCTGGCCCAAGGGCAAGGCGAGCCCCAGGTCCAAAACTCGGGCAAGCTGACGTCATCGATGACGTCAGCCCTGCACTGCTCCAATGATAATGGGCTGCGTGTCGTCGTCTGGGCGCTCCGATTGTTATTTTCTCTCCAATCCAACGGCTTTCAATATTTTTGCAATAAAAATATGAAAAAAAATTCCAAAATTTTTTTAAAAAATTACCAAAAAATACTGGAATTTTTTTCTATAAATACCTACCAATACTCTTCACTTTCAACACCAAATCCAAAAAATTCCGAAAATCTTATCTGATATGAATAGTATTGACACGTAGGAACCCAAAAATCTTACCCGAAAATATTATCCAAAATAATTGTTTAAGTAAAAAAAGTTGTGAAAAAATAAAAAAATGAATAGTAGTTGCCATGGCAAGGGTTTGACTGTTGGAAACACACATAGCTAAAAAAGGCAAGGGCAGCCGCTATTCACATGAATAGTGTCAGCCCTAGCCCCCCCCCCCTGCCATGGCAAGTGTTTGACTGCTGGAAATGCTCTTAGGGCCGGAAACACCCTTGTTTAACTCAAAGAAGAGACATTGGGAAAACTTCCAAACATGCTATCACCCAGACAAAAGCGCGAAGCGAAGACTCAAACAAAAGGACCATATGGCAACTTCGGCAACTGGAAAACTTCAGATGATCAAGCAACCGCATTGAATGTGATTTGAACTGCAGGAGCCGCCCAACAGTCACCATCAAGCCGTCCTTGAGTAACCCAAGGATTGAAGCACTCGAGTCCCTATTTTTCTTCCCTTATCAAAACTCATTTGATCCTGTGCCAGTTAGAAGACCTAAGAAGCCTATAAATAGAAAGAGAGATCATCAGTTTCAGGACTCTCTCTCCAAATTCAGACGCAATGTCTCTAAAATACTTGAATGACCTTCAAGATTTTAAAAAGCCTTCTTACCTCCAAGATAACCATTTGACAACTCCTGCAATTATCTTTTATTGCTCTGCCATTGTCTTGGTATGATTTTGTTAAAAACTTAGGCTAGCTCCCTGTCAAATAGCTAAAACACTTGTAACAAACTGGATAGAGAAATCTCGAGTCTTCTATGTTATTTCGATATGTTCATTAACGGCTAAATTGAGAAATCTTTAGCCATTTTGTTTAAATATTCGTATCATATCCATATTAGATAGAGAAATCTCTAGTCTTGAGATTTTTATTTTAATGTCATTTACATTTCAGTAATATACTTTATTTGCCATTTACTTTACAAGTATTATAACTGTTTATTGCTGGACAGACTCGAATAGGGCTTTTAGGTCCAATCCAGGGCATTTGGGCCCAAAAACAAGGTGTTTACTTGGGCCCGATTGGGTTCCCATAGGCCCGAATCATAATCTTAGGCCTGATTTCATTAAATATTAACCCCAATCTAGGATTATCTTGGGCTCAATTTAGGTTTTGTGAGCCCAATCAAGGAAGCACTAACCATAACATTGGTTTTTCTATTTTGGCTAGGTACCATTCGTATCTTCCAAGTCACAAATGCAAGATTGAAAGAATAGTAAAGTCCTCTTAACTGAGGCATAGAAAAGAACCTATCTGAGCCAGTACACCTCTCGAAGCACAATAGCTTGATAAGGAGTCAAGAGCAGTGCAAAGCCATACCACAAGGTATTCTACACAAACAACCGGTTGGGCTAAGTAATCTCACGGGAGTCAATCCTCTTTCGTTTGTCAACCAAGCCCAACTCAACTTTCAATTGAACCCATAGTTGAACAATTCCCTCATCGTCAGAGATCGAGCATTGCCATCATCACACATCCTTGGCATTGGTGTTGAACAGTTTTCGCTTTCCCTCCTTTTGCCACAACCAATAAAAATGTAAAGTTCTAACAAAATAAGGTCCCGCAAGACACATTTGGATTGCTCTTGTGGTGATGCCAAGATTACATCCCTTCAAATAATTGCAGCTTGACCGGACCAAAGAACACGATAAAAGCTTGAGAAAGACCCGAAGTACTTATCATCTTTCAACTTTTGTATACATGACAAGAATAAAAAGCATATAAAATTATATCATTAAATTTTGAGGAGATAATATTAAAAATTAGAGCTCTCCCATTCCTGCAAGATGAACAATTATTGTGCTTCTCATGGTCCCAATATGACCAATATGACGAATAAAGCAAGGAAAACACCAAAGTAGAAACAAAAGTTCTTCTCTTTTTGGTCATAAAAAAGAAAGAGAAGAAAGGGCAACTGAGGCAATTTTAGTTTTGTCAAGGTTAGATATGGTTATATATCTTGAAACATTAGCACATGGGTGCAGCGAGAAGTAGAAGATTCGTTTTCTTTTTATATTAATTAGCACATGGGTTTGTACTTTGGATGGATGGAGCTAAAATCTATAATAATTAAAAATTATTGTTTACCTTTCCATGGATGGAATCCGACTATGAATAAATAAAAAACTGTAGAAAAATATATTATCTTCAAGAACTGTAGAAAAATAAAAAAGAAAGAGAGGAAAGTGAATCCGACTATGAATAAATAAAAAACTGTAGAAAAATATATTATCTTCAAGATCTGAGAACTAAGGAGATAGTATCCTAGTGGGAATTGTGGACTTGAAAATCAGTATGCGAGCGAGAATATACAATTAAGGCTGAAGCTTTTCCATGCCTATCAAGTGACAGTTAGAGAATTCACACTCACCAAGGGACCTCTCTTGCAATATACAATATACTGCAAGTCATTGCCGAGCAAATGACCATGCACAATTGCTGAGCAAAGGTGGAGATTTTTGTTTGCTCATTTGGCATAGGGGAGCATGTAAGCCTTCAAGCATAAATAACTAAAAACACTAACCCGTGTAGCCGGATGAACAACACAAAGGGTCTTTTCCCTTTTGCAAGCCCTTTTCAGGATCATCTGCAAGAATGTATTACTTTTCAACTGAAAGAGGATGAACTCCCATAAATCGTCAGCGAGCAGTTTGCTGGACCTGTATGGCATTATGTCTTGAAGATCCTTGAGACTAAATAAGGTGACTGTATTAGTGTAGGCCATGCGTAATTCCAGCATCAAACCAATGCAATTCCTCTCTGAAAGGAAACCACCCAGAAAAAAATATGGTGGCTTAGAATGCCCCACAACAGCCTTGGTGAAGAGAGCTTCATACATGAGGTTGTAAAACGTTTGCTTTCTTGAATTTCACAGTATAAATAAAATCTCCATATAAGTTTAAACAGAGTTGTCATTGTATAGAAAGGGGTGTGGTTGGAAAACTCCTCTGTTCTTGCATATTGCAAAGAGATTGATGTGTGCACTCAACAGGAGGGCACTTATTTATAACATGTTGCAGCCAAGAACAAGATACAGAGGATGAGTGGAAAGTTGGAGCCAAATAATTCACAACTCAAAACATCGACTGAGAAACTAATCCCCTGCACTGGAGAACCAACAAGCTTCACATATAATTATCAAATTCAAACCCCGAGTAAAGTAGAACAGCATTCAACTACTTACTCCAGAGATTGATTCTTTGACTAACTTTATTGTAGCATTAACTTGCTTGATATTTAACCTTGAGCTTTGCACCAAACAATGTCCTTTTCAATCTCATTACAGTTGATCTTCTCCAAGTACCGCAGATGAGGAAACAATTCCTTCAACTCTGGCCATCTTATTTTCATGTTCCTCAAGTACTTGAGGCGCAAGATTTCCACTGTCCACATGCCCTTTTCACACTGATCCAAGTTATCAAGTTCCCCACCCCTTATATAGAGCTTCTTCAATTTTTGCAGTCGGCTAGGCTTCAACCAGTCCGGTAGAAATGGCAAAGGGAAGGCTTGAAGATCCAATTTTTCCAGAGAGTGTGGCAATGAAAAGTCCCTGGACTGCAAGGCAATTTTTTCTTTTAACTTTGGAGAAACCACTGCCCATGATATTTTGAGGTGGCAAAGGGACGAAATGTGCTTCAAAGATTTGAAGTCCCTGTCTTCGACTGTGGCCTCACTTCCTATGTATATGCTGAGGCGCTTGAGTTTCTTCAACTTGGCAAGATCAGGAAGTTTGCAGGGAGTAGTTTTCCGATTTCCCACGAGAAAACCTTTGAGAACTTGGAGGGAACAAAGTTTTTCAATCCCTTTTGGCATGCCTTCTAGCAAGTAACATTCTGAGACATCCAAATGCGTGAGCTTCCTCAATGATGAGATATCTGAAGGCAAGGTCTCTAAGTTGTGACATGCTCTCAGATCAAGAATTTCAAGGCTGACAAGTTTAAAGATGCAAGAAGGGAGTTGCGTAATGGTTGATATTCCTCGGAGGCTAAGATACTTCAAGAACATATTCTGAGGCCCCAAACCCTTCAAGAACCCCTCATCATCCACTTCAATGTGATGCGTAGGGGAGCTCTGCCACCGCCCCAGCTGAAGAACCTCAACCTTCTTTAACTTAGCAAGCCATTCGGGCTTTAAGCTCAGATAATGATCGTTTAAATTGAACAATGTCAATAGGTTGGGGGCATTCTCAGCCTGAGAAATTGGGTTATCAAAAACTAAACATGCCCGCCTACAATTCGAGGTTTTATAAGATGGCATCCTCGGCCATCGCGGTTCAAAGTCGAAGAGTTCAGCGCTCTCGGCTAAGGAGATCACCACGTGACGAACCCAAGGGTGCATGGTACAGCTATTCACAACTGCAGATGTGGGTGCATTCAGTAATCTACAATGTGATTGAATTAAGCCCCGCGTCAACAAGTTTTCAAACACTTCTTCACCTACCTTTTCTGCTGTTTGGTCTTGAGTGCTTCTGATGAAGCCTTCCCCAATCCACCAGTAAATCAAAGGCCTCTTCTTTATCACAGAATCTTCAGGGAAGATTGAGAAGGAGAGCAAGCACATCTTCAGTTCATTGCTCTCAAGACGTTCATAGCTCAAATTTATATCAAGCATGGCAGCGCTTTTGTGAATGCGGTCCTCCAGTCGCAGCTGTGACCAGTGCCGTGACATTCTCTGCGCCGGAAGCCACTTGGGCTCGGACCTGCGCGTCCATGGCTCTGGGCTCTGTTCAGGGCAAGGCATCAACTTTCTTACTTGGGGGATTGAGACTTTGATTTGCTCCACATATCCGGCCATGCCGTCGAGCGCTCCTGCGATGGCCTCGGCGCTGGTCTCAGTTCCTATTATGATCTTGTCAAGCCGGCGTTCTAAGGCGTTGAGTTGGTTGAACAGAGTTTTCTCCCAGTGCTTCACTCTGGGTACCAAATCTTTCATGCTTTCGAGCTCCTGCTCCATGTTTTTGAAACTGTTTAGAACCCCTTCGTCGTCTGTGTTGGCGATGTCCCTGGCTTTTCTCAGACGAGCCAGCAACATGGGCATGAATTTCTCTGGATCTCTTGCTGAGCTTGACATTTTAATTTTTTATGTTTATCATTTGCAAATTGCAAACAAATTGCAATGGTAGAAATGAAAAGGGCTTTGGCAGATAGACAAGTCAACCGTCAACTCCACGAGTCATCTCTGCTGCACTGGATTGAACTCCAATTATCATAGCCAGTTGGCAGATGGTGACGCGAGAGAGGGGTAATAATATACACTAGTGGCATGTTTACTAATCAGGAATTGGAATTCTCATCAGGAATTGAATTCCGCTTATAGAGAATTCCTGCGTTTACTTCACATAAGGAATTGAAAAAGTAAGCGGGGCCCACACAAAATTAGGAATTGAATTCCTGATTTTGGAGGAATTCAATTACTGAATGGGAGGTGGTATTCTAATTCCTGGAGAATTCACCCATTAGGAATTCATCTTTTTTACCCATTATATCCTCACACAATTTTCAAAATTCCAAATACACCATCTACTTTAACCAAAAAATGAGGACATTTTAGTAATTATTACCACTTATACCCCAATTCCTTATGGTTTAGTAAACAACTTCAATAGGAATTCGGAATCTAATTCCCCTCAATTCATATGGTTTAGTAAACAACTTCATTAGGAATCCGGAATCTAATTCTCCTCAATCCAACTCCTCCTCAATTCAATTCATCCTCAATTCATTTCCCCATAATTCAATTCCGGATTAGTAAACATGCCATAGAATCCTTGCACGCGCTTCTGCGCATGTGAGAGGCTTTTTTTTAATCACGCGCGTTACGGGCGACTTTCAAAATTTCGTAAATATTTTTTCGCAATTGTATTTATATAGATGGCCGTTTCAACATTTTCATATATTAATCTCGCGCGTGTGATAAATCGTTGTCTTAAGAGTTTTCCTGTATCGCACGTATTTTTCTAGACGTTCATCTTAACAATTTACATGCTATAAAAGAAAAAATAGAAACTACTAAGATGGACTTCCAGAAAAATACGGGCGATAAAGGAAAACTTTTAAGACGACGATTTATCACACGAGCGCGATTAAAATATGAAACTGTTGAAACGGACATCTAAATAAATCCAATTGCGAAAAAAATATTTACGAAACTTTGTAAGTCGCGTGTAGCGCGCGTGATTGAAAAAAGAGCCTCTCGCATACGCGGAAGCGCATGCAGGGAGGCTAGTATTCAATTAATTAGCCACATGTTAATATTATCCAAAGCAAATCCAACATTAATAGGAAAAATATGAAATAATTTAAGTAAAATAATATTTTCGTTCTACACAACATCGTTGTTTTAGATTATGCACATAAATATTTACATAAAATGCACATAGGAGGAAGACATGCAACAATCAAGACCACTTGCGCCACCCGTTATATCTTTTTATATTAACTGTCATGTTATTGTTTTTATAAATTCAAGCTTGTGTAAGCATCCCAGTAATATAAACACCAATTTTGAAGCCCATGGGGTTAGCTAAATGGTGAGGTTAGGTGGTGTAATATATTAGAATTACAGTTCACCAAAAGGTTAAATTTGCTTCCATTATTAAGAAAAGAATAAATATAAAATTACTTTGGTTTCTCAAAGAGATTTTCCTTTCACAATGAATAACGCAAAACTTGGCACCACCCCTCAGAAGACACAATCAAATAATAAAAACATATTTGTATTTCACCTAAGCAACTCATTATTTTGGCACAAAGACAAATTATCCAGTACAAATTTCCTTTATTTGTTTTTTTACATGTATCCATACTCCTTTTCACTTTTCAATAACCAATGCTGTGATGTGAACCTTCCTTGCAATTTATGCGCCTACAATAGGAAAAATGGAAAAAATTAGAAGCAAGAGAAATTGTAAAATTACACAATCTACAAATTTGAAAAGCAAGAAAGGAAAAAAAACAGTAATTGGAATGAACTACAATAACCAAATAATGAGAGAACCTCAAAATACAACCAATCAAATTCTACGATGAAAATTACCCAAATTGAAGTAAATAAAGTTTCAGAATTCTAATAGTGTAACTAAAAAAGAAAATTACTTTGGTTTGATCTGTTTAGTTTTCTCACGCTATAGATACTGTCGTGTCTGACTCTGCCATCACAGCCGTTGACAAATGGAGCCAAGATTAGAGAGCCCCGAATCACCAGCAAAAGGGCAAACAACTACAATGCAGCCAAGATTAGAAAAACCTAATTATTAGGATAAAAAAAGGATAAAGGGAAAGGTTAAAACAAATGAAATAGATTCTTAAAAAAGGGAAATGCCAAGCCAAGCCAACAAAGAGCAGAAATTGAAGCAAAAATTCCATCAGGAACCAAAAAAGAGAGAGAGAGAGAGAGAGAGAGAGAGAGAGAGAGAAGTAAAGATCACACTGTTAGATTGTGGGTCGCTCAATGAGCATCTATTTTCAGAGAGAGAGAGAGAGAGAGAGAGAGAGAGAGAGATTAATCCCCGAAAAATAATTAAAAAATCAGAAAATCAAAATAGATGAAAACCATTTGGTGAACCAAAAACAAAACCAAAATGAGAGAGAGAGATTCATACCATTGACATCAAACCCATCAAATCTAAATGCTTTCTTCATTGGTGCTCTAGAGAAACAGCATATATAATCAAAGAAATTCCATTAGAATCCAAAAATTAGAGATAGTAAACAGATCAAACCTAAATGCTTTCTTCATTGAACCAAAAAGAGCAGAAATTGAAGCAAAAATTCCATCAGGAAACAAAAATTTGAGAGAGAGAGAAGTAAAGATCCCACTGTTAGATTGTGGGTTGCTCAATGAGCATCTATTTTCACAGAGAGAGAGAGAGATAGAGGTGTGCATATCACTGCGCTGGTTGTAACATTTGGCTAATATGTACCTACAGGAACTATGAATATGTCTGTTTTCTAACTGTCCAGCATTCGGTCTCATATAGCATGGCTGGTCTAACAGATGTTCTATAAACTTAGCTTTCTTTCAATTCTAGCAAAATATGATGATCACACTATATATATGCTTAACAAAACCCTCCATTTTACCTATCGTGCTTTGATTCTATAAGCCACATCATCTCCATTAATCCCCGAAAAATAATTTGAAAATCAGAAAATCAGAATAGATGAAAACCATTTGGTGAACCAAAAACAAAAACAAAATGAGAGAGAGAGATTCATACCGTTGACATCAAACCCATCAAATCTAAATGCTTTCTTCATTGGTGCTCTGGAGAAACAGCATATATAATCAAAGAAATCCCATTAGGATCCAAAAATTAGAGATAGTAAACATATCAAACCTAAATGCTTTCTTCTTTGAACCAAAAAGAGCAGAAATTGAAGCAAAAATTCCACGAGGAACCAAAAATGAGAGAGAGAGAGAATGGTACAAAGAAATAAAATCTAATCCAATTCTCCAACAACAACAATTACCCAATTCAAAAAACCAACTAAAATTTGGAATTTAAACATTAGACATACAAAAAAGATGAAGGAAAATGAATTTCAAGAGCAAAAGGATGCGGTACATGAAGCTCAATGTTTCATTCCTAATTTTTCGAAGAAAAAAATTCCTTTCTGAGAAACGAAACGGAGAAAATATACACATATATGTATTGTAGAGGGTATGGAATTTAGAAAATTTGTTTATCGAATCTTCTTCGCGTCGGGTAGAGCCGAAAGAAGCCATGGTTGTACTGGAAAATGCACTGAAACAACTGAGACGCAAACACACGAAGCTTTCTATACTGAGGGGTGGTGCGGAATGAGAAAGGAAGGTTTTTGGGTCTGACCAGTCTTTACACTGGGAGTTCCTGGGTGGTTACTCGCGATTTCGATTTTTGAAGCAGAAAAGGGTGCCGGTAAAGTGGACGAAGAAAATATAAGTAACATGGTGGTGATGGGTTCTGAAATTGTGGAAACCGCCAGCTTCGTGGGTTTTGAACCCGTGGAATTTTTCTCCACGTTCTTCAGCTCTTCTTCTTTTCTAAGCAACCATGGGTTAAACTGTTCTTCACCCTTCTCCTGTGAGTCGCACAGCACGACTCTATATTTTTTTTCTTTTTTCTAAAAAAATAAAATCAGTGGTGTTTTACTATTTCACCATCTTTTAATTAAAATTGTGTGCTTTTAATTTTTTCTTTGATAAAGGGCATATTCGAAATTTTTGAATATTTCACAATTCTCTACCTTTTGTTTTTGCGGATTTCTATTTGGAACCGTTAGATGTCATTGGCGGTGGAGATTTAACATAAAAAGCAAAACATAAAAAATACCCCTTTGCACCACCATTTGAGAAACAAAGAAACAACAGGCAGACCCATCCAATCCAGGAGACCTGTGCTTCTCTTTCGTATTTCCCACCAAAGAAACATTTCTTCCTCGTGCATTTCAGAGTTCTCTCTCCCACCTGAAGAATTCTGCTCCAAGCTTTACTCCATTCCAAGGGGCAATGGCTCAAAGAACAGAATTTGAGAACCAAAATAGTTCACACCAAACTAAATTAAAGTGTAGTCACTGAC
Organism: Prunus avium; assembly: GCF_002207925.1. Next base: position 38,325 of record NW_018921599.1, on the reverse strand, counting down.
AGCAAACAACAAGAGCTTCTCCACAAGAGTTAATTTTTCTCTAGTTTTTATTTTTATTTTTTCTGGCAGCAAACCCAAGAGGCACCAACCTCTCCTCAAATCTCTCAAAAGAGTCTCTCAACAGTTTTTTCACTTTCTTTTTTCCTTGTACCGATGGAATTAGACGCAGAAGACACCAAGTCCCAAATGACCCAAAACCCAGGCTTCACAGCCTCCTCCCTCTTTGGTGCTGGTATTGACAAGCGATGGCCTACCTCCACCTTGAGTGATAATGTTCTATTTTTTTATTCCAAAACCAAAAAAAAAAAACCATCAACGCCACAAACCCACAAGCACAAGAAGAAGAATAATAAAATCCCAACAGTCCAAGCCACAATCCCAACAGTCCAAACCATAAACCCATCAACTCCACAAACCTACCTGAAGAATTTTGCCAGAGAAATGCAGGTAAATGTTTCTTTGGTGGGAAAGACGATAGAGAAGCACGGGTCTCCTGGATTGGATGGGTCTGCCTGTTGTTTCTTTGTTTCTCAAATGGCGGTGCAAAGGGGTATTTTTTATGTTTTGCCTTTTATTTTAAATCTCCACCGCCAATGACATCTAACGGTTCCAAATAGAAATCCGTATTCAATTCGCAAATTAGTAATCCGTAATGGAGAAAGCCCCTAGAATAGATAAGATATATAGAAGATAAATGATAATTTATCATTTTAATTTTAGTTAGTTATGGGTTTATTTTGTATAGAAATTTTTTAACCTTTTGAACGTTGACCCTAGAAGGAAAATTCCTGATCCGTCCCTGACCGTCAGTACTACCACTCACTCGGTTTCACAAAAATGGCAGCGGATGGTGCTCTGTTTCTTCGGAAAAAGTTATGGAAGAATGTTGCAGAGGCAGAGTCTGAGTTATCAGGTTTCATTCCCATTTCTTACTTCGAAGAAATCAAAGAATTGGTGAAACTGATAAGAAGGGCGGTCCTTTATGGTGATTGTTCACACCCTCAAGCTATCTATGGGCTTTACGAGCTCAACGACCTGTTGGCCGAGTGCCGAATCTTCGCACATGAGTGGAAGAAGGTCAACAAGAAGTGTCTGCTCCTCAACCCTTTCAGGACTTATTTCATCCGAAAGATGAAGAAGCGGCTGGCCACAATCAAGGGGACGTTTGCTGAGGGTATGAGAAGCCACAGAGAAACGCAGCCCATGATCGAAGGTCGTTACTTGGGCCGCAAAATTCCCGGGAACAGGAGGAAGGATCGGGCCGAATTCATGTTACAGCCAAAGCAAGTTTTGGGTTTTGATGAGCAGGCAGAGAAGATTGAGGGCTTGTTGTTCGGCGGCGTTGCTGGGTTTACGGCAATCGGGATCGTCGGCATTGCCGGCGTTGGTAAGACCGCTCTTGTACAAAAAGTTTTGTTTAGTGATAGAGTTTGGGATGAGTTTTCTCCTGTCATTTGGTTGTGCTTGTCGGATATAAGCGAAGAAATATTACAAGTAAATACTGGGTTCAGCATTGTGACTTGCATTCTTGAAAATTTATCGGGTGAAAGGCTCAATCGAGATGTAGAAGTAGATGCTAGGATGCGTGTTATTGATAAGCTGTTGTATGCTTTAGATCGACATGTAGATGTAAATGCTAGGAAGGCTGTTCTGGATAAGATCTCGGATAGGGTCAGTGATAGCCCTGCTAGGGAGCTTGTTGTTGATAAGCTCTTGGATGAGCTCCATCGACAATTAATGGATAAAAGGTATCTGATTGTGTTGGATGATGTGTGGCACAAGAACGACTTCTATTCGGATTTATGTTATGCACTTCCGCAAGATGAAGGAATGGAGTGTCGGTTAGCCCACGGATTGCCGAAGGGGAGTGGCGGGGCGGTCATTGTCACCAGTAGGATAACGGAAGTGGCTCAAGATATGGTGGGGGAAAATAACTTGATTCTCGTTAAGCCTTTGGATAGAGAAAGTTGCTGGCATATATACAAGGACTCTATTAAGAATGAAGTTTTTAGCAAATCAAGTCAGGAAATTTTGGAAGAGATTGAGAATGAAATAAAGGATCAATGCCATGGTCTGCCGTTGGCTGCTAAGACACTCGCACAAATCATTCCCGAACAGATTCGTGAAATCGAGTATTCTTCTCACCTTTCTTTTGTATTCTGGTTTTTTGTTCTTTTGCATTACAGTTAAACTTCTTTGTTTTCAATCTAGTCCTACATGTTATATTCAATTTATCTGTTCTTAAGGATAGTAGTAGTGTAGTGGTTAGTATTAGAACATACGGTGCTTAAACTTTCTTTAGCTGCTAAGTCCTTACCCTTCTCTATCTTGAATCTCTTATATAAGATTATCCCGTATGAAGAAGGAAATAAATATGGTGATTGAATTCGAACGGGAAAAAAAAAGGGTGATTGAAATATTTTATTTGAGTTTTTGTAGGAGGGAACGCTTCTTCAAGGAGACATACATACCTGATGAATTGCTTAAGCCTGATTTGGATGTTGAAACTGCTGTCCATGTACCAGAATGCCCAGTGTTAGTGTTTATTGATATAAATAATAAAAATCTTGGAGAAAGACTCTTTGATGATTTTTGCTACCATCTTAATAAAAAGCAGGTAATTTTTCCTTTTCCTGTTAAATGCTGCTCCTTGAAAGAGGCCACCTAAATAAATGCATGCTTTTTCAACTTTGATTAAAGTTTGTTGAAGACTGTACTTCCTTTCTAGGTTTATGCTGTGCTGGATGAGAATTCTGATTCTGAGCAAAAAGGAAAGCCAGAGAATCCTGAGAGGGTGCTAACTGAGTTTTATGGTATTCTAGAAAAGCTTAAGCGTGAAGGGTATCATTTTGCTTATGAAATTCAAAAGAGGATGAGAATTATAGTGAGTAATGTGTTTAATCTATCCCTGTAGATATAGGCAATGGGTCTGAACCATTTTTTTCTTCTTTTTATGAATTTTTGTGAAATTTAACTATTCCGTTCTTTAATTAAATTTTTTGGGGTGCAGTGGCAATGTTTCTAACAGATATTTCTTCTCAGGTTGTTGGTGGGGATGCTCTGGCTAACTGGATTTTGGGAATCATCTGTGATCTAAAATTGCCCGAGTCACCCTCCATTGCTCTGATACCAATGGGAACTGAAAATAACATGGCATCTTCTTTTGGATGGGTAGGAAATCTGTTTGTTTATCTAGACAAGATGAACTTGAAAGTTCCTGCTAGTGTTTTCAATAGGATATCCATGTCAGATACTTACTAGGCCGAAGCTGACATGTGATAGACCAAGGAGCATGCTATATATTGACTGATAGCACGAAATACGCCGTTTTTCTTATTTTCGAAGAAAAAATATGCAGTTTGTTGCTTCCCTCTTATCTACACAAGGAGCCAGCACATAATTTGCATAGTTTCATAACTATTATATGCATACACAGACACGCACTCACACACACATGCACAGGCACACTCTGTTTCATATGTTTCTTGCAGTATTTTAATCATGCATCTGTTTCGTAATCAAGCTGGTTGATAATTTCCAGAAATCAGCTGATGGAGGATCGGCGGTTGATGCTCTGGTTGATGTAAAATATACAAAACAGATGAAAACAGACAGGTAGTGGAATTTGTATTTTCTAATCCCCAATGGAACATGTAGAGGTTCCAATCTGATAGGAAAGTAATGAAACTAGGGAACCAGTACAAAAAATAGGGAACTAATTACAAAAAAGAAATCTGATCCACAGTCTCAATCCAATCCTACCACAACGATAGGGTTGACATACATGGTCTCTTCTTTCATCTTTTTTGTTGTTTGTGAATGATGTCCTCTCCAAAGTAACTTTTATTAGTAGGACACTATGGATGTGATTAATTGACGTGTTGGGATAAAGTTGGGTTTTTGGCATCCTTATGGGCTTCAGTGTCTCCAGCATTTAGGGATCTTTCCTTTTGTGTACTTTACTAGACTAGGGGGCTGCTTTTGGGGTAGGTATAGGATGAGAGTGTTTGCATAAGGCAACAGAGTTTGAAATTTGTAATTGGGTTATGTTTTGATGATCCCATAAAAAGATGAAGGTGCACCTCTTGTTCAGAGTTTTTGTACATTGTATTATGATTTCATAAAAAAATATGGATGTGAGTACTTTGAAAGAGAAACTTATGTATTTATCCGCCTTGAATTTTTGCTGCATGCTTGTGGTAGAATGGCAATCTTATTTGTCCATTTGTTGGATTTCAGCTGGCACATTGTCATTAGGATGAAAGCCACTCGAAGTTTTGCAGCTCCTCATGAAATACCACATTTTCTGCATTTATTTGATTCTGTTGACAAGGGGGATAATCGAAACACGGTAACAAAATGCTCAATTCTTTGTTTTTCCTTTCAACTCTATCGGTTTACAGACACTGCATCAATATCTCCCTCTTCTTTCAGTGAATGATGTAACAGTGAATATAGGGAATTTCATCACACTTTTAACTTAAGATGTGAATGGTTTAGTAAGTGAGAATGTGTAGTTGGGTTATGCCAAGGGACTGCTATAAAATTATATGCAAGATTAAGAAGTCCAAAGGCATGTGGGGTTTTCTGGTTCTGGATGTGTTTTGGATGGTTTGGTTGGAGAGAAATGAAAGGGTCTTTGAAGATTTTGTTGGTGTGGAGGTTGAGGAGTTATGGGATAAAGTTCGGTTTTGGTCGGCTTTCTGGGCGTCTTTCTCCAGACAGTTTAGTGGTGTTTGCACATTTTTTAAACACAAGATAATAATTTTCCTTTTTGAAATCTGTACTGCACATAGACATCCTGCTTACAAGATTCTTCGTCTTTTCATTATTTTTTTAAATTTCTTCTTTTTTTCACTTTTTTTTTCTTAGGATAATCTCACTTACTGCGGTGGATTTTGGAACTACTTCAGCTTGGGTAAGAGTTTCTCCCTTGGCCAATTTTACAGTTCTCTGTTAGATGGCCAGGTTCTTTATACTTCTCTCTTTCTTTTCCATTTTTCATGCATTAGTACATGTATACATTCATACGTATACAAACATAGATAAATAATTTATATAATGATATTTCACATAGGAGTATAAATAGCCTCAAACCCAACGATCTGACCCCTATTTTTTTGGGTTTGGATATCGCATTATGATATTTCACTATAATGATATTAAATCTTCATATTTGTTAAATAACAGAGTATAAATAGATTCCTTCAACAAAACTTTGGCTTTTTTCATTTTTCTATAGGAGTTCATGCTCCAAGATGGTATCAAGCTAACTGCTTTCATCCTACTGCAAGGTATACCAATTGAAGTGAATGAACTTTGTATGCCTAAGTTTTGGAGTAGCGAGATCTTATTCAGATAGTACTTAGTGCTTTCATTGTGAAGTTGCTTTTTCTATTTATGATTTTCTAGTTACCTTTACCAAAAGCTTGATAATTTTATATAGAGCCAATTGGAGACATAATGTTATTCTGAATAATCACTGTTATTCAATCCTAGTACTTTAATGTTATTTGTTATTAGTGTATTCTTATTTAGTATTAATTTTCTTCCCCCAACAGGACCTTAACCTCACTTGCAAAAGTAAAGGTTATGAGGCATCTTGATCAATGGGAAAGGCTTGACATTCCTAGTAGGTAAGTTATCTTTATTTACATTAATTCACCTTATCTTGTTGCTTTTAAGTACTTAGGCACTTGCATCTTAAAATGATTATTCTTTTGTCTAATTTCATTTTTTACTGTGTTTATTGATATCAACAAAACATTTATCCATACAAGCACATATGGACAGTAGAGACTTAGTATCAGCATTCTAAGTTGATGTTTTTCTGGTGTGCAGCATCAAGTCAATTTTATGTCTTAACTTGCCTATCTTTCATGGTGGACTAAAACCATGGGGAATAAAAAATGTGAAGGAAAATGAAAATGTGAGTTTCTTTTTACTTTTCTTATTTATTTTTGTGGTATGTACGGCTATCTTTTTCTGTGATTGGCATTTACAATCAAGTTCTCGTCAGCCGGCATTGCTTTTTACATGTTGGTTAAATTTCTGTTTGTTAAATTGAATTGCAGAGGCACCTGACCCCTTCTTTCATAGATGATGGACATCTTGAAATTATTGGTTTCAAGGATGTTTTTCTTCCTCAGAATGAACATTGGATTCGCCTTGATCAGGTCATACATCATTTTGATTTGGTTCTTTGCTTTTTGTGTCCAACTATCCATCTTGGATCTCCTTTGTTTCAATTATTTCAGTCCCGTATGTAATGCATAGTTAAGTAGCTCTTTATCTTTCAAGTTGGACAGCATTTCTAACTAGTTTAATTCCAAATTCTCCAAATATAGTCACCAACGAATAACTCTTATTTGCTCTTTTGCATATGATTCAAAGAGATGATTAATTATGCTTCCTCCTCCTGCCACCCTACTGTTAGGTACGGGGAATTCGCTTTGAGTTTTTGGAGGGTGCAGCTGAGGTTGTGAACATGAGGATTGATGGAGCACCATGGAAAAAAATTCCACTTGATGGTATCACCTTGATTGAAATCTCATACCACTGTCAAGTCAACATTCTTGCCAAAGAAAATTGCCCAGCAGAATGTATTCGTGCCTCTGATGATGATGACGATGACGACAATGATGATTACTATTACGACTCTGATTATGTTGGAGGTGATGGTGGCGACGGTGTTGATGATGATTATGATGATGATGATGGTGGTGGTAGTGTTGATAATGTTTACCTTGAAAGACATATGAAGTTTGGTGCAGCTGGCACTTTCAAAATCTCCTCATCCTAATAGCTATTTTTCTTGGATTTGGGTGTATTTGGGCTTCTGTTATGCTGGCCTGGCGAATGTCGTTTGGTTTCCCTTCTTGTAAAAGAACAGGAAAAAAGGGAAACGAGAGTAAAAACAAAAATGTAAAGGAAAAGAAAAAAGATTTACATGGTAAGATTATATATATTCCATTTATTCAATACGCCCTGTTTACTTTCCCACAATGAGTTTTGCTCTAGCATGCCACATTATATATATATATATATATATATATAAATATTTGGGCCAACTGAAATTTTTTGTTGGCTCTTCAATTTTGGGGTCCTGTGCTATCGTGTCCTGCCTGCAGTGGGCCAGAGCCAGCCTTTGTTTTAGTTAAACTTCTGCTATTTCCACTCACCAGTCTTATTTTTTCATCCACTTTATATTTAAAATTTTAAAAACAAATTTATCCTTGCAAAATGACTTTTAAGGACAAATTTAAAACTCTCTCTATCTATTAATATGAGCTTGACACATCATTAAAATTCAATCTAAGGGTTAAAAAAGGACACATCGCCACTTTTACTCGAGGAAAATAAAACAAAGGGAACCTAATGTCTCGCTTCTTTCTTCAGAAAGGATGAACAGAACCCACTCAAACTCTAAAACTCAAATATCCATTTTTATTGTCTAGTTTCATGCCATATTGAAATCCAATCCCTTTTCTTTTCCTTCCGGACTAGAATTTAGAATCTTTAGTTTTTTCTACTTGGCTAATTTGTTTTCAAATCAGACCTAATATACTTCCTTCTTCCAAAAACAATAGAACCTTCAACCATATCTAGCCTTAGAACTCAATAGACAAAAAGGAATTCCTGATTGAAAGGAATAATTGGAAATAAGATAAAATTAATAGTTTATTTTGAATATCAAAGAGAGAGAAAGAGAAGCAAAGAACCATTCATGATCATGGGAATCAAAATACAATGGGTTCTATTTGGGTTTTGAGGGTTTATATTTTTTAAGGAAGAGAGGTTTGGGTCGGGGGGGAGGGAGAGACTTAAGTGGGGATGGCCTAATTGAAATTTTTTTTTTCTTGTAATGGAAAATATGAAAATACAATTAATGTTTTTTTATAAAAAAATTACTAATCATTAGCAAAGAGAATTTACTAGAATTAATAATTAAAGGGTATTTCAGGAATAACGGTGGGTGGAAAGATAAGTTTGTGTTCTTTCAAATTTACATGGTGGGTGGGAAGATAAGGTGGGTGGGAAAATAGGACAAGGGGGTGGAAATAGCTAGGGGTGGGCACGGTTCGGGTTGGATCGATTTTTGCCTCAAATTAGAACCGATCTGGTACTATTCATCCAGTTTGAATCGGTTCAGTTTTAATTAAAAAATTTCAAAAACTATCTGGTTCGGGTTGAATCGGTTCCGATCTAGTTCCGATTCGGTTCGGGTTGAATCGAATTATTAAAATTATTTTTTTTAAAATTATACAATTTTCAACTGAAAATATATTTATTTATACTTGAAAATTAACAAAGTATTCAATTTCATATAAAAATAAATATTAAAGTTAGAAAAGAGAGATATTTTGAAATTGAACTTGAATAAATATTAATTAGATTAAAAATATAGCATTAAATATAAATAAATATTGAAATTATATATTTTTTAATTTGACCGATTCGGTTCGGCCCGATCCGATTTTGAAGACATGAAACTGGATTCAAAACTGGTCCAAACCAGTCCGATTTGGTTTTTAACCGGTTGTTGACTTTTTGGTCAACTCGGTTTTTTTCGGGTTTAGTTCGGCTCGGATTTCCGGTTCGCCGGTTTGAGTGCCCACCCCTAGAAATAGCAACACTCTTTAGTTATTAGACTTAGTGTTGGAGGCACTATTACAAACAAGAAAAATCAAAGCATCTTCAAAAAACAGAATCAAGCAAAGTGATACCATTTTGAAAAATGGAAAAAAAGAAGAAGAAGCTTAATTCGTCATAGAATCAAGCAAAGTGACATTAGTTTCTTACAAAATAAGGTCCCGCAAGGCACAGTTAGAACTTTTATTGCAATGCCAAATCATTGCAACTTGAGACGACTAAAGAATAAAGATAGTCCTTTCTTACTTTTTCCACTTTACACTTGTTTATTATAAAGATAAAGGTGCATTTGTTTAAGGGAGCTGATTTTCCCACTCCCCTTTTCTCCACTTACACTCCCTTCTGTTTTTTAAAACTTTTTAATCAATTTTGTTTTTTTTATATTCTCTTTTTCCTACTCTACCCTTACCATTCATTAGGAAAGTTAAATAATAAATCAAAAATCAAAAGAAAAGAAAATCTCTCTCTCTCTCGCCTCCTAGCCTCATCCAGCCCTAAACCAAAAAACCCCAACCCCACCCATTAATCCCGACGCCATTTCCATCCTAAGCAATCACCAACCCCCGAAACACAGCTGCACTGGCCAGCCTCCCCCAGCCCCAGCCCCAGCCCCAGCCCCATCCATCTAACCTCTCTCTCTCTCTCTCTCTCTCCATCCAAAATTTATCAAGACACCCCACCCCCCTCCTCCTTCGGCGAACCCAGCAGCACCACCACCACCGGCACCTTCACATCACTTGATACGAAGGCACAATACCAGATTCAACCCCAAAACCCAGCATGTCACTCTAAACCCCGACCCCATTAGATCTGGCCTTCAACACCGACGATCTATTGGAGATGGATGCGTCGGGGTGGGGATGATTCTCTCGTGCACTCTCTCTCTCGGTCCATGTCGCTCTTACTTTCATAAATCATTTAAAGATGGATGGGTTGGGTTCAATTTAATTTGTTTCTTGGAATTGATATGAAATTTTCTAGTGGTTTGATTATTTGTTTGAGTATGAGTGATGTGAGTAAGATTGGGGTGTGGGGCTGGGATCGCAGTTTGGTTGCAATATTAGGGGTCTGGGAAGGTGGGTGTGGGTGGGGGTGAATTGATGTTGAGTTTGGGTAGTTGATGGTTAGGATGGCTGGGTGGCTAAGTTGAGCTGGAGGTAGCAGTCGGGCTGGAGGAGGCTAGGAGGAGAGAGAGATATATTTTCTTTTCTTTTGATTTTTGATTTATTATTTAACTTTCCTAATGAATGGTAAGGGTAGAGTAGTAAAAAGAGAATATAAAAAAAACAAAATTGATTAAAAAGTTCTAAAAACCAGAAGGGAGTGTAAGTGGAGAAAAGGGGAGTGGGAAAATCAGCTCCCTTGTTTAAAACAAACATATAATGCATATTTGGCATACATCGGTTACATTATTTGGAAAGTTCAAATTATCTTATGAATTTAATGTAGATTATCGTTTGTATAAAAAAAAAAATCAAAAAACATTTTTGAGTAGCCTCCTAATCTAAGTCATTCACCCATACCTTCATTTTCTCCTTCAATATACCTTAAATTTAGTGATTTATCAAATCAAATCCAATACTAATCACTAAACATGACATTAAAGCATGTGTTCAAGACTTTATTGAATATAACACAAGCTCAAGCTTTTCCATGCATACATTTGAAGGTAATATTTTCAATGCATTAAAGCATGTGTCAATACTCAATCTACTGATAATTAATCATTTGAAGGTAATATTTTCCATGCATACATCCATATCACGTTGGCATAACTTGAGTCTTCACCTTATAATAAAAAGCATAAAGCAGTTAAGCATCACTTCATTTTGTTTATCAATTATCAGATTTTGAAAGAGTATCCATGTTCACATTCCCCAGCGCAAACCAAATTCTTCAATAAAGGACAAGCCCCCAGAGCATACTTGGATCTGAGGTTTCAAATCTCGCCGACAATTAGATTCTGATACCGTATTAATCAAAAAGCTTCAATTTGTAATAGAATCAAGCAAAATGACATGTTACAAAATAAGGTCCCGCAAGGCACAATTGGATTGCTTTAATTGTGATGCCAAACGTTGCACTTTGAGACGACTGAAGAATATAATAAATAAAGTTTGAGAAGGACCCACGTGCAGTATGAATTGCCAAATAATTATAAAATAATATGGTAATATGGTCACGTGATATATCTTGTACATGTGTTATAATATAGGTGGATAATATGGTTTATTTTTCCCTATTTTAGGGAATATTATCAATAAATATATATCCACTTATATTATCATACGTGTACAAGATGTACCATATGATTGTACTACCGTACTCTTCTATAATCATTTCTACTTTTGTATGCATGACAAGAATGAAAAGCATATATAAAACGATAAGCACCACTTTAACTTGATGAGATATATCAAAGAGAGAATATTTTGAAAAGGGTAATGCAAGGCTTACCACATTTATATACCACATTGTATACTACATCTCTAATAGAGGTGGAGCCCACCAATACAATAGGATCCATCTCTATTAGAGAGGTGGTACACAATGTGGTATAAAAATGTGGTAAGCCTAACATTTTCCTTTTGAAAATGAGTCATGTTATGGGAGACCATATATAAATCATCTTATGTATTATCTTTCTAATAGAGATGGAGCCTACTAATACAACGTCTCCTTAGAAAATAAAGTTGTGCATACATGCATGAGACTACCACTAGTTGCATGCGAATAATTGCACCTCCTCTATTAATTCATTCTGCACATATAAAAATAAAAATAAAAAACCATTTAACTTACCAATATTTTTTATTTATCCCAGAGGAGTATGGTTGTCGGTGGGGTCGGTGATTGTTGGTCTTAGCTCTTAAATTGTTTTCACAAAACTCATTTACCTTAAAATCTTTTATTTTAAATTGTCTTAAATTGTCCATCCACTAACAGAAAATTAACTACGTTAATGTTGAGAGTATTTGTCCCACATTGAAATGTTAAGGGACCTAGCCTGGGTTTATAAGGAGTTGGGCTACTCCCCCCATTGCCAATTGGTTTTGGGGTGGAACCTCAACTTCCTTCAGTTAAGTTGTATTTTTTTTCACTAAAAACTAAGGAAATACCCACCAAGCACCGTAGATGTTTCTGCAAATTGCAAAAGCCAGGAATTCTCCTCCATCTTACTAAATTCAACACAAAATTCATTAAACCCATAAATCATAAAATCCAATCAGGGCAGTAACGAAATTTTGAGAAGAAAAAACCAGAAGCAAAGCAAATCTGAGAGAAAACAACGATGACAACATTAGTTTCGCTTTGTATTGATCTATGAGTAGGGAGGCTAGGTTTTGCAAGATGCACTGCGAAGTATTTTGTGGTTTATATTTACTTATTTATTTGGTTTTAAAAAAAAATTAACAGAGTTAAGTTTATGTTATGTGGGTGGACACGTGTTAGACAAAAATGAGATGCTCTTGAAAAACTAAGTTTAACAGTGTTGATGCCAAAAAGTGGTTCAAGACTTTTCTACGGTCAACTTAGTGATTTATGCCTTCGGTATCCTGATGGCTTCGGAAGAGCGTGCGATCTGCAAAAGAGGGAAACGCTCGGTAAGCCCTAGAGTACCGTACCCCGAAGGCTCTCCGATGCTTAAGTAAGTTCGGATATAGTAAACAGTACTGACAGATCAATTAGGCAGTATGCCGATCGTTCTGATTACCTCTATTTCGGGGTAGTTGGCCTCCTTTATAGGCCTTGAGAGGTGTGCACTTTGTTGATAATTTCGATGTGGGACTGTTGACGTCGCTTGGGAGCATGCCACGTGTCCTAGGAGAGGGTGTTGCCCTAATGGGGCGATCGGTAGGCAGGGTGCCGAAGGCTTCCCTAACCAGGCTCGATTTCTTCCACGTGTCTTGTTCTCATTGGATGTTCATTTTGGGTATAAACAAACAGTTTTAAGTTTCCTGTGATTCAATCAGGGCTATTTTTTTCTTTTAAAATGATGAGGAAATTGTTTTATGATTTAAAGATGATGTGTCAACTTAAAGTCTATTGGATTAAATTTTAATGAGGTGGCGTATCCAAGAAAGAAATCAAACAGATCATGATAGAGAAAATTCAAGCAGAGAATCCGGATCCTAGTTATCAAACTTGGAAGCACGATTGCAAACAAGAAAAATGGATGAAAGCATGTACAAGAATAGATAGTGTCTACTGATACTGCACATAAAATATAGCACAAGGCTCAAGATTTTCCTAGAAGTCAGTATTGTATCGACTGCAATGATTTGCTCATCGCTTGGCTAAATTTTCTCTTTCTGTTGATGGTTTGGTTGACTGGAATGAGTGGCCCCATGCTATCATCCAGGATGCCCTCTTCAATGATTGTAATCTGCTCTAGTTTCTTTAATGAATTTCGTTCTTTTCAAAAATATAAAATAAAAAATACCTTCGTTTTATGAAAAAAGACCATGACAATTGGGTAACACAACACAAAACCAATTATTATTCAATAAGGGACAAGTCCCCAGAGCATACCAGGATCAGAGGTTTCCAAACTTGAAATCTCTGAAAATGCCAACTCGATTGGATATTATATTAAGGGGAATACTAGCAACCTTTTCTTTAAAGAGAATGGTGACTAGAGAATTATTCTTTTTAATAATTCCATCGCATTACCACGACACTAATTGTCGTTAGAGAATTATTCTTCACTATTAAACAAGAACCGAACAAACGAATACAATTAATGTATTTGAAGCCAACTGAAAGTGTCCCCCTGGCAAGGCATAGTTGGATTGCTTTTATTGTGATGCCAAATCATTGCACCATGACTAAGCCCTGCTACATTTATCAGCAGCTGTATAAAGAGGGGGATTAGTAAAACTTTTGTTTGCTTAAATTTCACAATAAAATTAAAATCCGCATATAAATTTAATTATTTAAGAAAAGGAGTGAGGTTGGAAAACTCCTCTGTTCTTGCATATTGCAGAGGGATTGATGTATGCATACAATAACAATAGGGCATGCAGTTAATTATAACATGCTGCAGACATGAACTATATACAGAGGACTAACTTTATCGTAGCGTTAACTTACTTGCTTAGTTTCTGACCTTGAGCTTTGCTCCAAAATATGTTTTTCTCATATTTGTCCTTTTCAATCTCATGGCATTCGACTTTCTCCAAGTACAACAGATGAGGAAACTGATCCTCCACCTCTGTAAGTTCTATTTTCATATTACTCAAGTACTTGAGACGCAAGATTTCCACCCTCCACTTACACTCAGTGACAGTCTCCTCCCCTGCATGTTGCAAGCTATCAAGTTCCCCGCCTCTTATATAGAGCTTCTTTAAATTTTTCAGTTCCTTCGGGTTCAGCCATGGCGGTACTTTTCTCAGAGGGATGCCTTGAAGATCCAATTTTTCTAAATCGGGCAGGGACGAGAAATCCATGCACTGGTGGGCAATTTTTCCTCTTAACTCTGGAGAAACCACTGCCCATGATATTTTGAGGCGGCGAAGAGATGAAATTTCCTTCAAATTTTCAAACTCCTTGTCCTGCATTACAGCCTCAATCCCTATGTATATACTTAGGCGCCTTAGTTTCTTCAACTTGGCAAGATCACCGAGTCTTGAGGGAGTATTTTTCAAATTGGCTATGAGAAAACCTTTAAGTACTTGGAGGGAAGAGAGTTTGCCAATCCCTTTCGGCATACCTTCTAGGAAGTAACACTCTGATATATCCAAATGAGTGAGCTTCCTCAACGATGAGATATCTGAAGGCAATGTCTCTAAATTGTGGCATGCTCTCAGATCCAGAATTTCAAGGCTGATGATGTTAAAGATACAAGAAGGGATCCGTGTTATTCCTGATATTCCTCGGAGACTAAGATACTTGAAGCTCAAGTAGTGCTGAGCCCCAATACCTTTCAAAAATAATCCTTCATCATCCACTTCAATGTGATGCGTGGGTGAGCTCTGCCACCGTCCCAGCTGAAGAACAACAACGTTCTTCAACTTGCTAAGCCATTCACGTTTGAAACTAAGATAGTTTCTGTTCACATTGAATACTGTCAACGGATCTTCCTCCCCCAGAGAAGTCGGGTTCTGATAAAAAACTAAGCACGGGCGCCTGCAAACTGACGCTTGACATGATGGCATCCACGGCCATGATGAATCAAAGTGGAAGAGCAGAGCGTCCCTGGCCAAGCCTATCAGCATATAACGAATCCAAGGGTGCAGCGTGCAACTAGTGGAACTACTGGATGCATTAACAGCATTTCCATGTGGTTGAATCAAGCCCTGTTTCATGAGTTTGTCAAAGATTTCTTCCCCTACCTCTTCGGCTGTCTTGTCTTGAGTGCCCGTGATGAAGCCCTCCCCAATCCACCAGTAAATTAGAGGCCTTTTTTTTATCACAGACTCCGCAGGGAAGATTGAGAAAGAGAGGAAGCAGAGCCTCAACTCGGTGCCCTCAAGATGCTCGTAACTCCTCCTCATATTAGCCATGGCACGACTTTCGTAAATTCCTTTCTCCACGCCCATTTGTGACAACTCTTGTGATAGCTTCTTAGCTGCTGTTAGACCCAACTCCGGCTGAGACCAATGCGTAAACTCTAAACTGCGCTCAGGGTAACTCGGCATTAAGTTCACTACAGGGATTGAGGCTTTTATTTGGTTGACATTGTCAATCATGCGAGCCAGGAAGCTGGTGATTGCCTCCAGGCCGATGAAAGCATTGTTCTCATCATCTCCCAAGAAAAACTTGTCCACTCGACGTTCTAAGTCAGTGAATTGGTTGAACAGATTGTGCTCCCAGAGCGTAACTCTAGGTAGCAATTTTAAGTCTTCCATTTGTTGAAGCCCATCTTCAATCTTTTTGAAGCGACTTAGAACCACTTCCTGATCATCACCTGGATTTTTGTTGGCAATGACCTTGGCTTTGGCTTTTCCCAGACGATCCAATAACTTGGGCAGGAACTTCTCTACATTTCTTGAGGTTGAGGCTGAGGTTGAGGGGACATTTCTCATTTCAGATGCAATTACTGAAAAGGAGGTAGCCTGGTGCAGATAGATTGAGGGTAGCTGTGGAACTCAAGAGATTGATGCAATCAAACCTATCATGTCTATTTGTTGCAGATTAGTGAGTCCTCTAGAACTAACCCACCATTAATTTTTCTTTTAAAAAAACAAATAAGATAATAGAATTAACAAGTAGTAAAATCATCTTTTTTAAAGAAATACAATAATGACTCAACGCTAACAATCAGATCTCAAAAAAGTAACACTGAAAGAAAAAAGAAAAAGAGAAAGGAAAAAAGCTCATTATACTCCTTAGTAGTCCTAGAAGCAAAGAACAATGGCAAAAGAAAATATATATTATTCCACACTTAATCTTTTAAACAATTATCTGATGTTGGCCAATCTTAACCTGCTAATTGAGCATAAAGAAGATGGGTGGTGCAAGAGTAGGGTAACATGTCCAAAGATATGTTTTATTAAACATGTTTTATTAAAGAACGGTAATTTTTCAATCAGTTCAATTCAACCGAGGGAGGAGAAGTAGTTCGGTTTATAGCTAAAATGTCAAACAAAAAAGAAAAACAGAGGAGGAGCTCCTTCTCACAACAAATCGGATTTTGACACTTGTCATTTAAATAAATAATGCTTCCCTCCTTGCCCGTAAGGAGGTACTCCTCCTTACCTACTAATGTGGCTCAACCACAAATTAACACTTGTCTTTTTCTTTTCTTTTTATTCTCAAAGGTGCATTTATTTTTCACTTTAATTATTCTTAATAAAAGAGACACGTGTTAGATTGTGGCTAAACCACATCATTAGGCAAGGAGGAGTTCCTACTTATGGGCAAGGAGGGAAGCATTATCCAAAAAAAAATTGAACGAATTTGACAAGGGTCAAAACCCCATTTGTTTGGAGGAGGAACTCCTCCTTGGTTTTAAGGAGGCACATCAGTAGGCAAGGAGGGAAGCATTATCCAAAAAAATAGAAGGAATTTGACAAGGGTCAAAATCTCATTTATTTGGAGGAAGAACTCCTCCTCAGTTTTAAGGAGGCAAGCTTTTTCCAACATAGCGTTGATTGGTGAAACGACATCAAACCTTCAAATTTTGGTAAACGATCGTGTAGCTTCAGAAATTGCTACCTCTATTGGAATCGCCAAAATTAATTAATAAAAAGAAACAAATTTTTTTACTATTATTCTTGGAGATGCTCTTAGCTGACAATCACAATTCAAAAGGCAAATAAAAGAAATAAAAAAAAGAAAAGGAGAAAAGAAAAAGCTCATTATACTCCTCGGTAGTCCTGGAAGCAAAGAAGAATGGCAAAAGAAATATATATAATTCCCCACTCTTTTCAAACAATTATTCAATGTCAATTAATCTTAATCTCAATGAGCATAAAGAAGATGGTGTGCGAAGGACCAGCAAGGTAACTTGTCGAAAGGTTTTTCCTAACAATCACAACTCGAAAACAACACCTAAAGAAAAGACAAAAGAAAAGGAGAAAAGAAAAAGCTCATTACATATACTCCTTGGAAGCAAAGAACAATGATAAAAAATATATATATATATATATATATATGATTCCCCGTTCTTTTCGATCAGTCTTAATCTCAATGAACATAAGATGGTATGTGATGGACAAAATATGTGTTTTATTTAAACAAGAAAATATTCGGTAAGTATAGTTAAACTCCTCGGTTCGGTTTTATAGCTGAAACTAAAAAAAATAAAAGAAAAACTAGTCCAAATGGCACAGTGCGGATTCTGAATCAAAACTAGAGACACGAACTTTTTGTTACCAACTAATAATGTGACAGTTTCTTATTCACTGATACAAGTCCGATAATACATAAGCTTCGTCACCTTCGTATAATTATACTCATGCAAGCAAAAACCGAACACTTAAAAAAGGGGAAAAGAAAAGAAAAAGCTCATTATACTCATGCAAGCAAAGAACTTTTTAAACAGTTATTTGATGCAAAGAACTTTTTAAACAGTTATTTGATGCTGAGCATGAATAACGTGGGTGGGAGAATCAGTTCAATTTTATAGCTAAAAATATGAAAATGATCGAACTAGAGACATAACCTTTTGTTCCAACTAACAGATCGCCTTACCAAAAAAAACTAACAGATCAAAGCGCTGAACAAAGGCCAAGGCGTGGTTAAGTGCTCTTCATATTACTCCCCCCAGTTTCTGATTAAAATTGCAGTAGATATATAAATATAGTGTTGAAGGGGAAGAATGGCGGGGGATGTTGCTCAATTTCTTCAGAAAAAGTTCCTGGCATCTCTTAGGGACACAGAGTCTGAATTATCAGGTGCTGTTCTCATTTCTTACTTGCGAGCAATCAAAGATATTGTCATAGCTATAGATACGCGAAGACTTACGGAAGATTACTGCCGTCGCTTTATCTATGTGCTCCTGGACCTCACCGACGCATTCACCAAGTGCCAGGTTTTCTCACATGAGTGGAAGAAGCATAGTCATCACAAGACTCATTTAATCTTCAACCATTTGAGTTTGACGAAGATTTGTTTCGTGCGGAAGATGAAGAAGCGGCTGGCTGCAATAAAAGGCATCTTCGAGGATGAGTTTATGAAAATGGAAGAAAGAATTTATAACTTGAGGGAATCATCAAGTCGTCCTGATCCTGAAGAGAATTTAGAGAGCGAACTACCTGTATTAATAGATCGCGGTCGAAAATTTGAGGCCGAAGGTGTGGGATTTGATGAGCAATTACGGAAGATTTGGAACTTTCTTTTAAAATCATCGCCGTCGTCAGGTGCTGGATTTGCGGCAGTTGGGATACTGGGCATGGCAGGCGCAGGTAAGACCACTCTGGTGCGCGAGTTTTTGAGTTGGTGGATAGTGCAAGGTGAATTTTCTCCTATAATTTGGTTATGCTTGTCGAATATAATCAAAGAAAATAAACAAGTAGAAGAAGAAATTGAGGTCAGCATTGTGAAATGTATGCTTAGTAAGTTGGACCATGATGCCGTTGCCGATGGAGATGGCATCATCCAGGAGGAGGAGAAGATAATAAGTAGTAATAATAATTCTGGTCATCTCCTTGCTGCGCTCTTGGAAAGGCTCAACCAACATTTATCAGATAAAAGGTATTTGATTGTGTTGGATGATGTGTGGCACATGAACGATTTCTACTCGGACTTAGGACATAGGCAACAACTACTTCAGGTTCAGGAAGGTGATAAGAAAATTGGGGATCGCTTATCGCACGGATTGCCTAAGGGTACTGGTGGTGTGGTCATCGTCACTAGTAGGATACCGGAAGTGGTTGAAGCTATGGTGGTACCGGCGGAGGGGTCAGATCAACATTATAACAGCTTGATTATTCCTCTTGAGCCTTTGGACAGACAAAACTGCTGGGATATATTTAAGTACACTGTTTTTGGTTATATTCCTGATTTTGAATATCAACAACATTTGGAAAAGGTTGAGAGTGAAATTAAGGATCTATGTTGTGGTCTACCATTGGCCGCTAGGACACTCGCAGGAATCATGTCCCAAAACCCCCAAAATTTAGGGTATTATTCTCAACTTAATTATACTTACAGTAGTACTTTAATTACTTACTCCCTTATCTTGGTATCGTCTTTCGAATTATTTACGTACCA
Organism: Prunus avium; assembly: GCF_002207925.1. Next base: position 19,014 of record NW_018921599.1, on the reverse strand, counting down.
ATATGAATATCCCATGCAGGAGGACTTCTCCGCCCTACCGCAAATCTGAGGAGTTGCTTAAATTACCTGATTTGGATGTTGATCCTGATTCCTTCCATATAAAAAAATCCCCAGTGTTGGTGTTTATTGACATGATCGATAGACAACAAGGAGAAGAACTCATTGGGAAATTTTGCGACCTCCTTACTAAAAAGCAGGTATTTTTCTCATTGAACAACGAACTTTGAGTTTGATAAATATTATGTGAAATGAAATTTTAACCTAGTTTATGTATAATTAAAGCTCTAATTAACATGCATGGATTTGATTAAAGTTTGTTGTAAATATAATATTGTATTGTTTTCCTTTATTTTCTAGGTTTTTGGTGTACTACTGAAAGATGATAGTTATTTTGGAGAAGCAAAGAAATATGATAATCCTGAGACGGTGCTAAAGGATGTTTATGGTACTCTAGAAAAGCTTAAGCAAAGTAATTGTGGTTTTGCTTCTAAAATTCAAAAGAAGATGAGAATTATAGTGAGTAACATGTTAAATTAATACGTATTGCTAAAGCGTAGTCTACACTTTTCTAAATAACATTTTTAATATCTTTTTTTTAATTTGACATTATATATATATATTTCTTCTACACTTTTCTAAATAACATTTTTAATATCTTTTTTTTAATTTGAAATTATATATATATTTCTTTTATCTCAGGTTGTTGGCCAGGATGCTGTTGTTAACTGGATTTTGGGAGTTATCTGTGATCTTAAATTGCCAGAGTCACCCTCCATTGCTCCGGTACCAATACCGTTCTACTCCAGTGGAATCGGTGCTTCGTTTGGATGGGTAGGGCGTTTAGCATTTATATTAAATTCTTTTTAATTGGCAACTATTTAATATTGAAACGTCTTTTTAATAACAATATTAAACAATGATAATATATACATGCAAAAAAATAATTGACCTACATATCTAATACAAGATAGGTAAATAGATAGATACATACTTCAGTTAAAAAAATAGGTACAATAATTTACCTACATATTAGATAGATAATTCGAAGAATTTATAAACTGTATTAGGTACATTATCATATTATTTCATAATAGGAATATTATTACATTATCGTATTAGATAGTCAATTCGAAGAATTTATAAATTTGTATTAGGTACATTATTCTATTATTTTTCATAATAGGTACAATTTTTATAGATAGATAATTATTAGATGACAAATAAATAATTTGTGTAAGACACATTGGAATATTTGTGTGTGGTGTGCATTAATATATAGGCACTAACGTTTAATTCTCATGGGATCGTATGGAGATGCCAAGGAAAACTTCCACCTCAATATCCCCAACCAATTGCCTCTTGACAGCTGGACATAGCTCTCACACTTTAAAAATTTGGTCAGAATCTCTTTTTTTTTTTGGCCAATTGCCTCTTGCCGACCGCTGCTATCCGCCACAACAGCCGGCCTCGGCGTCAACATTGACCGCCATCCTCCATATTACGCTTCACTTTGCCCTCCTCCATTGTCGTCGGCATCGTCTTTGTCCTTCTCACCGGCTCACTCCCTCTCTATCCCCCATTCCCCGTTCTCTCTCTTCCATTCCTTAGTCTTCCTCAAATCACTCCTCCTCCATCATCATCACCCACCCATCCCTTCCTCTTTTCCTCTTCAATAACTCATCATTCATCACCCCACACACTAGATATTGATTTCTCTCCTTTTTATTTTTAATTTTATTTGAATTATTTATTGTGGAGTTCTGAAAATTTTGGAAATGGTGGACTTTGAGTTGGCTTCGGGTCTGTGGAAGAACAGCGTACGGTTTGGGGGG
>NW_018921598.1:88558-99552 GCF_002207925.1 Prunus avium | reverse complement strand
TGGTCCAATATATAAAGCCTTAGATTTTGGCCCAAAATCATATATTAAAAAATTATTGAAATAGATTATGTGTTATAATATATATCGTATTGCTATGAAAACCTAGACTTTGTAGGAGTCAACTATGAAATTGTTTTTTGCGCCCCCAGATGAACAAAAGTCTGGGTCTGCCACTGGCAACAACATATATAAAATTGGACATGATCCAACGGTCCAGAATTTGCGAGGCTTTGAATCGGTCCAACGACAAAATCTCACAATTTCGAGCACACCACCATGCTCAGGACGTCGAGGACATTAACCTAACCTCAGAATATGAAATTACAATTTAAACCATAAAAAAATCTACTATTTGAGCAATTTCGAAATTTGCAAGAGAGGCATCGAAATTTACCTTAGATTGTAGAGCTCGTTCTCACGATCACGTCGGCGAAAACGGTTCAACAATCTGAACTCTAAAACGAAAGAAATGAATTTCCAAATTTTTTTTAACAAAAACTTCAATTTCTTTTTTTGTTCTTCGTTGCATAAACAGAAATGAGAGAGGAAGACGATGAAGACGCGCGGAGCGGAAGAAGAGGAAGAAAAGGAGAAAAGCAACACACGTGTGAACAGTATAGCACAGTAACTTTTTATTTTATTTTTCGTCCTGTCACATGTCACCTCCTCATTGGTCCAACTTCAATAATTCCTTAAAAATTCCTCCGAGTTCCGAAAAAATCTCCCAAAATTACCACATGCTTGTACCAACTTAAACTATTCTTCCATCTAGGAATCATAATTTTCTCACTTCAATTCCTTATACGTCCATTGAAAAGTCATTAAATTAAACGTAAGGGCATTTTAGTACAAATTGAGTTTAAACATTCTTAAATCCATTATTTCCACATCAAACCAACTTCATAAAATGCTCACACATTTTAAATAACCTTTTATAATTTTTCGGAATAGTAATAACAACAAAATCCCAATTTTGAGGTTATTACATAATCAATCAAATCTCATCATTTGATCGTTCAAATAAAGTCTAGGGTTAATCACAATCGATACTTAGTAAATTAAAGGGCCAACATCATTTTACACCCTAAAGGTTTGGATTCATTCTTGAAATGGGCAATGAGGTTTCTGTTAAGCTCATAATTTCATACATACACATGTCCTATTTACTTAGTCATTTTCCTTAGTTTCTTAGAATTATGAGTTATTTACCTCTCTTTGTGTGTTTTGTAGGTCAATAGATCAAGAGAGCATAATTCATGCAATTCAAACATGTTAAGGCTTGATTTGGATCAATGGAAGAAGAGCTTAAAGAAAAACCCAATTTGGGCTACACTCCCTTGTCAGTCCAATTTTGTAGGTCACATTGCATGCCTCATTTTAGCGATCTACACAACTCAAATGAGGAGACATTCTTGAGTAAAGTTGGTCCAATGGGTCTCTATTACAACATATCTAAAATGGAGCCTAATTGAAATTAGATGGAGTCCTTAGCCCATCAAATACTAAACCATGCTCAGGAGGAATTTTGTCTGCGCTGCCAAATGAGTCAGCAATTTGTTTCGGCCTTAACTTCTTCCTCCGACCTTGGATTGGCCCAAATGACATATGGTTAGAAAGATGGCATTCGGAACCTTAAGATGGAAGCCTCAAAGTCATCATTTGCTTAAGGGAAACCCAATCTGTGAGCCCATGAAGTTGCTGGTCATGCGGACAAAAGCATGAGCTAAGTGTTGCTTGGTCATTCTGACCTAAGCATGAGGTGATTTCTGATGGTGGGGAAGTTTGGTGAGCTTATTCAAGTCGGGTTTTGCCGCAACCAAAAGAAATAAAAGAAGATAAAGTTGAACTACAGCACTAAGCCTAAGGAGAAGATAACTTGTTTTCCAATGCAATTGTATGGTAGGTGAAGTGGGTGTGGTTGGTGAACTCAGTATCCCAATTAGAATTCCTACTCCCCTTAACCCTATAAATAGAGAGTCTTCAAGGAGCTGGGAGGATTCATCATTCAATCATATTCCATCACATTATACACAAAGAGAGGGAGAGTTGAGAGTCACAAAGGGAGAGAAGAGAGAAGGCAGCAGCTGGAGACTGGCCTCCTAGCAGCCATGGAGATGAAGCTTTGCCATCTTTGGCATGATGTCCCTATCTTCTTCTCCCTCATTTGCCTTTTATTTTCTTCTTGTATTTCCTTAGCTTTACTTTGTCTTTCTATTTAATAAAGACCTTGTAATTTTCTGTTATTGTTTTGAACATGATGATTTTAGGTTTTTGAAGTTTGATTGGTTTCCAAGTTTCAATTTCGGTTCTTGTTCTTATTCATTATGCTTATCAATTGATATGCTTCTTTGAATGCTTGATCACCATTTGAACTTGTATGTTAGCTATCTTGGTTGGGATTAAGAGTAGACATCATATGCCTTACTTTGAATTGAACTATGAATAGGAAGAGTATGTATGGACATTCGACAACATGATTAGATACATGCTTGGTTGTTTAAAATGTTCTCCTATTCTTAATGGATTTCTAATGCTTGATTTAGGTTCGACAACAAAGGATCTGATTAGGGAATTAGGAATACGAGGCTTAGACCAGACACTATGGCTAAATTATACATTAGAGAGAATTAATCTTTTCACTTGAATTCAACTTGTTAATTTGATTGCTTGAGGCTTAGAATTGGATTGTTCCCTAGTGTTCTAAAACTGTTTTTGAACCCAAAACCAATTTTAGTGTCTTTCTTCTTTGTTTGTAACTTTCTCTTTTCATTTCATGTACTCTTCTCAATCACCTTTAAATCTTGTTTATATTTCTGTTTTGTGCAGGGAATCAAATTGAATCAATCTATCATCAATCCTCGTGGGATTGACCTCGCACTTACACATGCTATACAACCCAATGGCTCGTGCACTTGCGAGTATCACAAGTTGAGGATGCAGCTGAATCAATTTTGGTGCAGCTAAATGCGAACACAACAGTTTCATCTTTGTCAATTTACGCCCTAACGTTTTAACATTCGACCAATTTACACATTCCGTCGGTTTGACCGTTTGATCTTCTGTTAAGTGATGATGTGCCAAATGTGGGGTCCACTTTTTTAGCTTAGGTGCTATCCCTAAATATTAAGACATATTATTTAAAAATTACTTAATTCTCTGTCTCTCCTCCCTTACTTCATGGGAATTTGGCAGCCCTTTCCTCCTCCCCATTAGTTCCTTTTTTTTTTCTCCCTTTCCCTCGGTAGTCCCATCCTCCATACCCACCCTTACATCATCTTGCCTAGCCACCTCTCCCACCAAAAACTTCTCAACACACCCACCATTTTCTCTCTCTCTACACCATTAACCCCAAGCCCAGCCACCCTTTCTCCTATCTCCTCTTCCAATTTTTGTCTTTCCAATCCAACCAACACAAAACAAAAACAAATTCTCAAACCCAACAACAAAACCTAGCAGTAAAAGAAGAAGAAGAAGATGAATGGGCTTTTATGAAACAAAAGCAAAAGAAAAAACCAACACTCGCGCATTAAAATTGACCATGAAATTGAGAGCTCCTCATCATCACATCATTACCATCAGTCAACCCTCTTCTTCACCATGAAATTGAGACCGAGTCACCGTCGATTCCACCTCCCTCATCGCTGATCATCTCAAGTGTTCCAACCCACTAGCCCTTCTTCCATGAATTGTCATTTGGGTCTACCCCAGATCTGTCCCAATCCCCTCTGCCACTGTCAAACGCCACTATTTTGACCCCACAAGCATCACAGCTTACTTCGGAATTGTCATTCTCGACATGCTCCCTAACTTCGCCTTCTTCCTCTACCGCCACTGAATCAGGCACCTGTGTGGGTCTGAGAAACTCGTCAATGGCGAAGGACCCAGTTCCAGAGATATGTAAACAATTGGACTTGAGAATCCCACCCTCGAGCCTCCTCTACTTTGGCACAATCAACCGAACTGTAAAGGAGGTGATTGCGAGAAGGGGCGAGGATGATTTTGAAGGCTGAGAATGGGGTGTGGCGGCTGGGTTTTATGTGTTGTGTTGGGCAAGATGGTGTGAGGGTGGATACAAAGGATGTCTCCAGTCATAATGTCTCTCTTGGACCTTGGCTTTCGGTGTACAAGCAAAGGACCTAAAAGTTCTTCTCCAGAAGCTTTGCATTGGTCGCGAGTTGAGACCATAAACCACCGTCACCCTCTCGGATCTGGTGCTCTGATACCACTTGATCCAAAACTTCTAGTTGATAGAACTATGAATTCCTAGTTTATAGGAATAAAGGAATGAGAGGAATTTTAAGACAATTAGAGAAACAAAAGGAAGAAGCTAAGGAACTGCTTTGAGTTCTGCTTATCTATTACATTCAATAACTTACGTATTTATACAAGTTTTGGTTTCTAAAAATAACTGAACTAAAATAGCAAATGAAATTAAACCATAAAAGCTATGTGGTTTGAAGGCTCTTACGTACTTAAGCCATGAAAAGTGATGGCTTAAAATCAATTCTCTTTTAAGCCATAAATTATTCGTGGATTAAATAATATAATTGATTTATATCAATTATATTATATTAGATTTATTTTAAGATCCTCCTGGATCATGGCTCTCCCATTTAAGATGCTTGAGCTCCTAGTCAAGCTAAATTGTGAGATGAGGAAACTCTGTTATTGCCTTTTCTCGAATATACCACTTCGACTTGCTAGGAAGTTGACCTTTTCTGCCAATAAGGAAATAATCATACTTTCCATGTCGAGTCTCATGAACCTTTTGTTCTAAGATACAATCCTCCTACAAAGGATCTTCTCGTTCAATCTTTAAGTCATCAACTGATGGAAGACGTGTGTCTTCATCAAGATCATCATCAAGTAGAGATGGCTCAAAAAGCTTAAGATTCTCGGCATTGATGACCGAGTACATATGCATGTATGGTGGTAATTCAAGTTGAAAGGCATTATCACCAATTTGTTTGATGATCTTAAATGGTCCATAACGAATAGGCTTCAGTTTCTTGCCTTCACCGGTTAGCCGCTCCTTTCCAAGGTGTAACCATACTAGGTCACCTTCTTTGAAGTTACATGGCACACGATGCTTGTCATGGCGAGCTTTATATCGTTGCTGAGAACATTTCAATTGTGCCTCCACTTCAGTATGAATCTTTCTGACTCGTTCAAGAAATTTATGTGCTCGAATTTGTTGTTCTTTTTCTTTCCCACTTAATGGCTGGGCACTCATAGTGAATGCTAAATCAAAAGGACTCTGGGGTAAATAACCCAAACAAACCTCAAATGGAGATTTGAGTGTGGAGCCATGAATTGCTCGGTTAAAAGCAAACTGTAAGTAAGGGAGACTTTCATCCCAAGTCTTCGGATGCTTGGAATTGTAACCCCTCAACAAGTGTACCATAGTCTGGTTTACGACCTCCGTTTGCCCATCTTTCTGTGGATGAAATGCAGTGCTTCTTTTCAATCTGGTATCCATCATTCCCCATAACGACTTCCAAAAATGGCCTAAGAATCAACTTTCTCTGTCAGAAATAATCGATGTAGGTAAGCCAAAATGCTTCCAAACATGTTGGAAAAATAACGTAGCAGCTCCTTCTCCAGTAACGGTCTTCTTGCACGAAATGAGAATCACCATCTTACTGAAACGTTCTACCACCACAAACAAGTAGTCATTTCCAGACTTGGTTTTAGGCAATCCAACTAAGAAATCCATTGAGATACTCTCCCAAGGTCGGCTAGGTACTGGTAATGGAAGATACAGTCCTAACTTTCTATTGGAAGGCTTCGATGTGTTGCATAGAACACAACCTCGAATGTATCGTGAAACATCCAGATGCATCTTTGGCCAATACACATAGCGACGAAGATTGAATAAAGTCTTCTCAACTCCAAAATGTCCTGCTACTTTGGAAGTATGAGCCTCACGAATCCACTGCAATCTGTCACCATCTTCTGGAATACACAATTGTGTTCCCTTGTACATTAGTCCATCCTTCAATTGGAACTCACTAGTCTTTCCTTGTTGTAGCTTGGCATAGGCTGAGTGGAAATCAGTATCTGTGTCATACCCTTTGGCATATTCAGAAGGAACAATGGGTTGGATTTGCATAGTCACCAGCAATGCGGAAGTAACTGGTGTAGGTGGTCTAGATAACATATCTGCCAACTTGTTAGTTGCTCCTTTCTTGTACTTTATCACAATATTGAATTGTTGTAGGCAAGACATCCATTTCATATGGCGAGCTTGCTGCAACTTAGACTGTGTTGTTAAAAACTGAAGAGGTTTATGATCTGAGTGAACTACAACTTCTTTTCCCAACAAGTAAGCTCTCCAATGCTTCACTGCTTGATGCATTGCATACAGCTCCTTGTCATAAGTCGGATAATTCAATACCAGTCCACTAAACATCTCAGAATGGTATGCAACTGGTTTCCCATCCAGAAATACTACGGCTCCCATGGCATAGTTCGATGCATCTGCTTCTACTTCAAATGGTTTCTGTAGATTCGGTAATGCTAGTACTGGGGCCTCTGTAATCTTTCGTTTCAACAATTGGAAAGATTCTTCATGGTTTATCGACCATTCAAACTTTTGATTGGCCTTTGTAAGAGAATGTAATGGTGCTGCAATTTGTGAAAAGTGCCGAATAAACTTTCGCAAATATTGACATGCACCTATAAAGCTTCGAACTTCAGTTACTGAACGGGGCGTAGGCCATTGAGAAATCACTTGTACTTTCTCTAGGTCCATTTTCAGTTCTCCTGCACCAACAATGAATCCCAGGTATACAAGGTGTTGTTTCCCAAATTCACACTTCTTACCATTTAACTGTAACTGATTTGTTCGTAGAACCTCCAAAACTTGAGCAATATGATGAAGATGGTCCTCCCATGTGACACTAAATATGAGAATGTCATCTAAGTATACAATGACGAAGTCGTCAATGAAAGGGCGGAGTACCTCATTCATCAATCGCATGAAGGTAGCTGGAGCATTGCATAATCCGAATGGCATGACTAACCACTCAAATAGTCCCTGCTTTGTTTTGAATGCAGTCTTCCAAGTATCTTCTTCATGGATGCGGACTTGATGATAGTCAGATTTGAGATCAAGCTTAGTGAAGTAGCGTGCACCATGTAGTTGATCTAGCAGGTCATCAATCCTCGGCAATGGATACCGATTCTTGATGGTTATTTTGTTGAGTGCCCTATAATCAACACACATACGCCAGCCTCCGTCTTTCTTAGGCACAAGTAACATTGGTGAACCACATGGTGAGCAGCTAGGTTTAATGACTCCTTGTTCAAGAAGTCCCTGAATTTGCTTCTTGATCTCGTCAGATTCTATCAAAGAAGTATGATACAAACCCCAGTTTGGTAGAGGTGAATCTCCTACCAACTGGATCTCATGTTCCACAGCTCTCCGTGGTGGCAAACCCTGCACATCATGAAATAAGTCCTTGAACTTCTCCTGTAATTTCCCTATGTCTTAGCATTGTGTAGGAGATAAAGACAATGTAGACAATGTCACAGCTCCAGAACTCTGATCTTGCAGTCGAATCATCAACAAAACGAATCGCCCACATGAATTGACTAACCTTTTGGCTTGGTTAGGTGTCAGCAAATTATCTGTAAGCAAATTATTCGTAGCTTGAGGCTTGCAAGCGTTGATGTGGAACTCCTTCCCATCCTTCACAAGTCGATACTTGCGAAGCCTCCGATAGTGGATGGCATCTCGGTCCCATAAATATGGACTGCCTAATATGACTTGGCAAACATCCAAAGGAACCACCTCACATGCCACCTCATCGATATATCGATTGGTGATAGCAAATTTGAAGGTACATTGCTTCGTAATCTGTAAGTCAACGTCCTTCTGAATCCATCCTACCGGGTACGGCTTAGGATGTGGTGTGGTGTCTAAACCCACTTTTCTTACTAAAGCCTCTGAAATCAGGTTTTTCTGACTTCCAAGGTCAATGATAGCTTGTACAACACTTTGCTTCACCTGAATATTCACATGAAACAACTCGTCACGATTGTACGTGTCTTCAATATCTGCTGGTCTTGTCATAAGGGTAAGTGTAACATCAGGTTGCTTCAACTCTGGAAGCTCTTCTGCCTGTTGTGCAGTTAAGGTGGCTTTTCTGTCATTTCTCCCCTGGTTGTTTTTCTCGCCCTTTGGTCGCAACTCAGGATGGAGTATCCAGCACTTGTCTTTGGCATGTCTGCTGGCTTGAAAGTGATCACAGTAGACCTTCTGTGTCTGACCTTCCTTGCTTTGCTTCCCTTTTTTCCGCCAGTCAGTTTTGTTGACGGGTTTTGATCTGTCATCCTTCTTGTCAGTTTTTTTATTTTTCGCCTCAATAGCGATGGCCTTCACAGTATCTTCTTCAATAGTATCTACAGTGAACAATTTTAGTTCTTTCCGTACGTAGTCGGCAAGACCTCCGGTATACTTCATGAAAACGTCATAGTCGTTGACGTCAATGTCCAAAACCATAGCTTGGTTATGGAACTCTGTTGTATACTCTTGTACAGGCTGCCCAAATCTTTGTCTGAAGTGTTGCCACTTATACCATCTTTCATCTTCATAGCCAACTGGATAGAATTGTTTTCTTAAAAGCATCTTGAAGTTCTTCCAAGTCAATTATGAGACATCATACCGTCTCCGATAGGACTTCCACCATGTAAAGGCATGGCTTGAAAGTTTCAAACTTGCAAATTTAATCTTTTGCACCTGAGAATACTTATAAACTGTGAAATAAGTTTCTAATGTATCTATCCAGTTATCTAGCTTTTCAGGATCAACATCTCCCTTATATATAGGGATATCAACCTTAAAATCAATTTTTAAAGTATCAATAGAACTTTTGTTGGCACCTGATTCAGCTTCCTTTTTCTCTGGATTAGCTTGTGTGTTGTCTCCAGTCATAATGTCTCTCTTGGACCTTGGCTTTCGGTGTACAAGCAAAGGACCTAAAAGTTCTTCTCCAGAAGCTTTGCATTGGTCGCGAGTTGAGACCATAAACCACCGTCACCCTCTCGGATCTGGTGCTCTGATACCACTTGATCCAAAACTTCTAGTTGATAGAACTATGAATTCCTAGTTTATAGGAATAAAGGAATGAGAGGAATTTTAAGACAATTAGAGAAACAAAAGGAAGAAGCTAAGGAACTGCTTTGAGTTCTGCTTATCTATTACGTTCAATAACTTACGTATTTATACAAGTTTTGGTTTCTAAAAATAACTGAACTAAAATAGCAAATGAAATTAAAACATAAAAGCTATGTGGTTTGAAGGCTCTTACGTACTTAAGCCATGAAAAGGTGGTGGCTTAAAATCAATTCTCTTTTAAGCCACAAATTATTCGTGGATTAAATAATATAATTGATTTATATCAATTATATTATATTATATTTATTTTAAGATCCTCCTAGATCATAATTACACCTAAGCTAAAAAAGTGGACCTTATGTTTACCACATCATCACTTAACAGAAGACCAAATGGTCAAACTGACGGAACGTGTAAATTGGTCAATTTTAAAACGTTAGGGCGTAAATTGACAAAATTAAAACCCGTAGCCCATTTCAAGAATGACCTCAAAACTTCTGAGGGTAAAATGATGTTAGCCCTGAATTAAATCACTCTTTGTGGGAAAGCTCTAAACTACTTGTGTGATTCGTACGCTAGCAAAATTGCCCAACGAGTTTTAGAGATGTTGCCAAGGAGTGTTTTAATTTTTTATTAATATCGATATAGATTGATTCGGATTTTAATTTGAATTTCATTTTATTTTTTTTATAAAAAAAAAATTTGGTTTTCAGGTACTTCACCTAGTGCATGAGTTTTGGGAGACGTTCACAGTCTTGAGCTTATACCACTAGATCCAGAGATCGAACAAACGCTTCCACTACTACAAAAAGTGGAAAAGACGACCAGAAAAAGACGACGGCAGAACAAAAAACCGTCGTTGTTTTTAAAAAGACGACGGTAACAAAAAACCGTCGTGGATAAGTGACTTAAACAACTAAAAAATGGAGATACTGTTGAGAATTTTTTTATAACGACGCACACAAATAAAAAAGCATCGTCTTATTAAAAAGCTTTTCTTCTGAGTTAAAATCTGACCAAAAAACAACGACAGCAGGTATGACAAGCGTCGTCTCTTAAAAATCAAGTGTCCTTTTTTTGGTAAAGACATGGTTGTTTTGAAAGAACTGTCGTCTATTATATGTAAAGATGACGGTTTTTTTTATAAAAAGGGTCGTCTATTATTAAGTAAAGACGACGGTTTTTTTTTATAAAAAAGGGTCGTCTATTATGAAGGAAAGAAGACCCTTTTTATATGAAAAGGGTCGTCTATTATTAAGTAAAGACGACCCTTTTTATATGAAAAGGGTCGTGTATTATGAAGTAAAGATGAGGATTTTTTTTTTAAAAAAGGGACGTCTATTATGAAGTAAAGATGACGGTTTTTTTTAAAAAGGGTCATCTATTATGAAGTAAAGATGACGGTTTTTTTAAAAGGGTCGTCTATTATGAAGTATAGATGACGGTTTTTTTAGAAAATGGTCGTCTATTATATGTAAAGATGATGGTTTTTTTTTAAAAGGGTCGTCTATTATGAAGTAAAGATGACAGTTTTTTTTTTATAAAAGAGTTGTCTATTATGAAGTAAAGATGACGGTTTTGTTTTTTAAATGGTCGTCTATTATGAAGTAAAGATGATGGTTTGTTTTTAAAAAGGATCGTCTATTGTGAAGTAAAGATGACGGTTTTTTAAAAACAAGATTTAACGGTTATTTCTACTCTGATTTTGATGATTTTTTACAGCTACACTTCTTGACCCTATATGAATACAATGATTGCATTCGATCGTCAATTTAAAATATTTACACTAGCCCACAAAATCTTATGTTATATTTAATGAAAGTATAAATAAACTCTTAATTGTTAGTGAATATATTGTTTTGATGGCATACGT
>NW_018921598.1:61388-87450 GCF_002207925.1 Prunus avium | reverse complement strand
TGAATACAATGACTGAATTTGATCTTCAATTTAAAATATTTACACTAGTGGATACCACAAAATCTTATGTTGTATTTAATGAAATTATAAATAAACTCTTAATTGTTAGTGAATATATTGTTTTGATGGCATACGCATTCTACGAAACTAGTTTCAACGATCCAACCATCAAACTTGTTTGTTTACACATCGAGATCATATACGCCAAAAATTGGAAAAAAAAAACAGAGATCAAGTAACGGGACAAAACATTTCGACGGTTATAAACGAAAATCAAGATTTAACGGTTATTTTAACTCCGATTTTGATGATTTTTTACAGCTACACTCCTTGACCCTATATGAATACAATGACTCAATTTGATCTTCAATTTAAAATATTTACACTAGTGGATATCACAAAATCTTATGTTGTATTTAACGAAAGTATAAATAAAAAAAGGGTCGTCTATTATGAAGTAAAGACAACCCTTTTCATATAAAAAGAGTCGTCTATTATATGTAAAGACGATGGTTTTTTTATAAAAATGGTCGTCTATTATATGTTAAGATGACGGTTTTTTTTAAAAGCGTCGTCTTTTAAAACACGCTAAAAAATGGCCGCTTAAGTGAATTCGCGCTCGACAAATTTTCAAATTTTCACCCGTCTTTGAAAACCTTATCTCTCATTAACAAGTGTCGTCTTTTAAAACACGCTAAAAAAAGGCTACTTAATTGAATTTGCGCTCGACAAATTTTCAGAGTTTTCCCCCTTCTATGAAAATCTTATCTCTCCCTCCTTGAAATCTGTTTTTGTTGTTTACTTTAATTATTTTGGAATTTCATTGTTAATTTTTTGAATCTCTGATTTTTCGTTTGTTATGGTGCCACCACAAGAACAGGTTATGGTGCCACCACAAGAACAGGTACTTTGCCAATTATGCCAATTGTGTTCTGCTGTCATTCTAGAGCTGCATAGATCTTTTTGCTAAGGTTAGGTTGCTGCTAAACAAGTTTATGTTTAAGAGTATTGGGGTCTCTTTCGTGCAGGTCTTTCCTTTTTCGACACCAACAACTTGGAAAATGTGCAAGAAGGCAGAGCTAAGTCAACCCAAGAACAAATTGATGAAGTTAAAATCAAATTAGTAGAATTTGTGAGCTCCGTTATTTCTAATTATAGGTAGGAAGTATGTATGTAATAGAATAAAGATTGGTTGACTATGTAATAACTATTGACTCTTCAAAAAACTAAATATAATAAAACGATGGTTTTATTGGAAAAACCGTCATCTGTATATATTATCAATGACCTCTTTTAACACCATAACGTCTTTTTTATATACAATCAACGACAGTTTTACTAAAAAATCGTTGTCTTAGAGTTAATAGACGACAATATTTCAAGAAATCATCATCTTCACATTTAATAGATGATGGCTTTTTAACAAAACCGACGTCTTTGGATATAATAAAACATAGTTCTTTAACAAAAATCGTCGTTTTTACATCAAATAGACGAAAGTTCTTAAAAAAACCGTCGTCTATTTACATATAATAGACGACGGTTTTGAGTAAAAGCGTCGTCTTTACAAATAATAGACGACGGGGATTTACCGTCGTGGTTTTATGCATCAAAAGATGTCGGTCGATTTCACGACGGTTGAAAAACCGAATACACGACAGTGGATTACCGTCGTCTATTTCTATTTTTGTAGTAGTGTTCACAAGCTTAACATATTCAACCGGGTGAAGAGGAATGACGAAATTTTGGAAAAGCCATCACCTGTGGCTGAGGAACTGAAACCATTGAGGGACTATGTTGTCCCATCTGTGGAAGCATCACCATCGAGCATTCGTCGTCCAACCATTGATGCCAATAATTTTGAAATCATACCAGCTGTAATTTCAATGATTCAACAATCATCCATCTTTTGTGGTTTACCTCAAGAAGATCCTAATAGCCATATATCTACCTTCTTGGAGATATGTGAGACATTTAAGTGCAATGGAGCTACCAATGATGTTGTTCACTTAAGGCTTTTTCCTTTCTTTCTTAACCCGAGCCTAGTCTTCCATTACAACCAAAGTAAAAGACCTAACTAATCTTTTGGGAAATCTTGCTTGGAGGTGGAGGTAAGTACTGACGTTCTTAGTATTCGATTCGATGACGTTTGAGTATAGTTTCTTTTAAGCTTTGATATTATGGGTATTTGTTGGGTAGATTCAGCTGCATCAAAATCGATTCAGCTACATCCTCAACTTGCAATACTCGCAAGTGCACAAGCCGTTCGGTAGTATAGCATATGTAAGTACGAGGTCGATCCCACAAGGATTGATGATAGATTGATTCAATTTGATTCCCTCCATAAAACAAAAATGGAAACAAGATTGATTGCGAAGAGTACAAGAATTGAAGACATAAAGTTTAAACAAACAATGAAAAAAGACACTAGAACTGGTTTTGGGGTTAAAAACAATTTTAGGACACTGGGGAACAATCCAATTCTAAGACTCAAGTAATTAAGTTAACAAGTTCAATTCAGATTCACAAATTGATTCTAGCTAAAGTATGATTAAGCCATAGTGTTTAGTCCTAACATTGTATTCCTAATTCCCTAGTTAGATCCTTTGTTGTCGAACCTAAATTAAGCATTAGAAATCCATTAAGCATAGAAGAATGTTTTAAGCGACCAAGCATGTATCTAATCCCTATTGTCGAATATCCATACATAGTCTTCCTATTCATAGTTCAATTCGAATTAAGGCATACGGTGTCTACTCTTAATTCCAACCAAGATTGCTAACATACAAGTTTTAATGGTAATCAATCATTCATAGCATATTAACTTATAAGCATAATGAATAAGAATATGAACCGTAATTGAAAATTGGAATGTAACATCCCGACCCAAAAATGTAGATATTCTTAAATTTAATTAATTTCATAACATTTGAATTTCCAATTTTGCCCTCGGGAGTAGGGGTAATTTGGTCATTTTTAATCCAGAAAGATTTTGGAGACAGCGAGTGGTATTTTAACGTAGATCGTACCGAGATGAGTCCGTAGACATGTAGTGGGCTAGAATAAGGCCTAGTTTGGGATTACTGTCACTTTTTTAAAAAGTTGCTTCTGCTGTGCTTTGAAAATAATTAGCTGTAAAGTAAAGCAGCTCCATGTTTGGTAAACAACATTTTTAAAATGCTGTTAGTACAAAAAGTAATGTCAAAACCGTTTGGTAAATTTTAATGTAAAATTGTTGTAACTATTAATAATGACTAAAATAAACATGATGTTAAAAGTGTTATGTACTAATCATGTGGTGGTAGTGGTAGTGATGGAGTGGAGGTTGTGGTGGTTATGAAGGTGGAGTTGGTGGTTATAGTAGTGGTGGTGGTGGGGATGGCAGTTGTGGAGGTGGTGGTGGTGGTAGTAGTGGCAGCATGGTGGTGGTGGTGGTGGTGGATGTGGAGGTTTTGGAGGAGGAGGTGGTTGTGGAGTTGGATGTGAAAGTGGAGGTGGTGTCATTTTTTAAAAAGAATAATGGTATTTTGGGAATTAAAAAAATTCATTAAAGGTTCATCTTTGCTTCTTTTGAAAGCAGCTTTGAAAAGCAACCCAGAGTCTGCTTTTAAAAGCTGCCGTCAAAAGGCCACGACTTTTAAAATAATCGGGATATTTTATTTTTACCAAACACCTTAAACTGCTTAACTTTAAAGTGAAGCAGGTTTTTGGCCAAAAAAAGCAATCCCAAACGGGGCCTAAGAGTTGTAACGAAAAAGTTACGATCAAAATACCCTCGGTGGCATAACCGTAATTTTCTCAAAGTTGGTTTGATAAAATCTGATTTTTCTTCTCTCTCTCCTCACTCACGATCTCTCCCTACTCACGATCTCTCCCTCTCTCTCTGCGAAACAGAAACCCCCCCCTTTGCAACGACAGCGACTTCTCTCCTTCGCCGCCGCCGCCGCCACCGACCGCCACTCACGCCGGGACTGGTCCCAAAATGACCAGGCCACTTCCCTATTCCCATCCCGACCCACCTCAGCCGCTGGAACCACCGGTTCTTTCCGGAAATTGAAGAAACACGGGCTGTTTTGGACAGTTTTGGACAGATTTTTCGAAAGCTCGTTCAGGTATTTCCAATGGCCAAATTTTGCAATCCAAGTATGCTTTCTCATCCTCTCGACGTGTTCTAGCTGATGGTTGGGTAGGATTGCATCAATTTCTAGCGTAGGCAATCAATTTTTGAATTTAAATTTTGCCGGTTTTCCAATTGAAATTCCGGCCACTTCCAGCCACTTTTTGGGATAGGTCGAAGAATAAAGGTGGTTCCAAATTAGGTGTTTTACCTAGGGTAGGAAGCTTGGCCGGCAGTTTGGAGTTTTTTCCGACCGTCAGAAATTTATCAAGCCACCCACGCGCTGCCAGCGCATGTGGAGGCGTGTGGGCAGTGTGGTGGGGCCACTTTCTATCCTAAAATGTTCTCCTAGTTCTCACGAGCGTGTAGGTGTGCTCGGAGTTCAATTTGGATGTCGTTTGATCATCGATCGGATATCGCATATTGTGCGTTATCCCAGTTCGATACATTAGAATCATTGGATCGACTCCAATTTATTATATGTTGATCTAGACATTCCTAGGATTTCACGGATCGTGAATCGGAGCCCCGGATGTTCCGATTCAATAACTTAAAGTTTGCGTTTTACGATAACCGTCCGATCGTGCGATCGCGAGCGATCCGACCGTTTGATCTGAACCAAACTTGAAGGACGTATTTCCTAAACCTTGTGGAACCCATAGGAACGTTTGGATCGTAGAACGAAGGTCGTGGGCCCCGCGGGCCCGGTTCACCAAATTTGGGCAGTTGACCCTCGGTTGACCGCGAGTCTTCTGAGGTAGTTTCACTCTTCGAGGAGTACTAGAACGACCCGTTTTGACGAGTCTTGACCGTTATTTGATTTATGTTGATTATGTGGGGCTATGAGATTATTTTTATGGTTTTAAATTGTGAGGTCATTGGATGTCATTTGTCATTTGAAGTTTGTGCAATATTTGAAACTTTGGAATATATGATTTCAAGTTACCTGATCAATGGGTTTTGAAAGCGAGTCTAGGGTCTCGGCTTTGAGTATTAGTATTTAAGTGGACGTTTGCCTTTAAGAGTGTTTAGTTCTTTTAATAAGGAATTTATGTGAAAACAAGTGTTTAATTTTTTTATTTAAATTGTTTTAGGATTTTTATGAAATTTATGATCATGTGAATAATCGTTGGTTTAAAATAATATTATTCTCATTGATTAAATTTCCATGAAATCTACTATGGATCTATATGATCATGGAATGAATATATATATTTATAAGTAGGTTGCTAAATTGTGAGAATTTCTATTATTTTGATATTTGAGATTAAAATTATTCGGAATACTGATTATATATGTTTAGAAATTGATATTCATTCTTTGATGAAATATTTGGGCAAAAGATTTATATGAGTTAAGATGCCTTGTGATGGTGAGGTGAATATTTGGGTTTTGACATGTTCGAGTATCTTGAGCTGTATATATATAATATTTGAGAAAGTGCTAGCTTTATTGATTATGTGTGGGGAACTTGGGATGTTGTTGTGATGTGGAAAGATGTGAGATTAGAATGTCAGTTTGAAGTGCTATTAGCACTACCTTATGTACCTCCCCGGATATGGAACATATGCTTGAGAGTTTATTGTCTATACTATGAAAAGGAATTTGGGAAAATTGAATTAGGAAGATAATATAATATTTATATAAGGGTCACGAACTCCACCATCATATGTACCTTCCCTGGTCATTATACCCACACGTGGTATTGGATTTTCCGGCGTGTGGGCTTCCTTGGTTACGGATTCGGGAATTGATGGATACTGAGAAATTGTGGATGTGGTTTGGATATGGGAACTTGAGATATTTGGAAATGTCGGAACCCGGGGCATCCTTAACGGGGTGTCGTTGTAGACCCTTGATTTGGTAGTCTGCGCGCGTAGGACTGGTCACAGGCGTACGGTTCTTGAGGATGCATCCGTATGTGCTGGCTGAGAGTTAGTCCCTTGGTTAGACGGCACGTTCCCTAGCCACATGGTCAAACAATCCCCAGTTGGATTGTTTTCCCCAGTACATGATGTGTCTCATCATATGTACCTCCCCTTTGGATACTGATACTTGGAATCAGTGGATATGGATACGTGGATATGACAGAACCCGGGGCATCCTTAACGGGGTGTCGTTGTAGACCCTTGATTGGGTAGTCTGCGCGCGTAGGACTGGTCACAGGCATACGAGTCTTGAGGATTCGGCTATAAGTGCTAGCTGAGAGTTAGTCCCCCGGTTGGACGGCTCGTTACCGGGCCACATTGGTGTTGAGGATTCCTCCATGTGGTCTAGTTAAACAATCCCCAGATTGGATTGTTGTCCCCTAGTACATGATGATGGTGAAAGGTGGGTGTATTTATATATATTTATTCATTTATAGACATACCTATATCTGTGGATTCGATTCTGGGTTGAGATTCGTGAGATTGTGCTTTGTAAGTACCCTGTACATGTATGAATGTTTAAGTCGTGGATTGGAAAGTGTTATTCGGCAGTATACGCCTTGGATAGGGTATGGTTGCGGGGTTGAACTGATATAAGGGAAGAAATTGATAATGTGTTCAATGTGTTTTGTCGGATTTGAAGTTGTAGATGAGTCTGAAATGTATTGTTGGTTCTGCTTTAAATAATCGCATATCATCTGAAATCATGAATTGTTGAGTTAAGAACTACGTGTGGCTTGATCCCTTGTAATGGGGTATGTAGGTAGCCTGGGGTTTTACCTAGGTGCAGCCATGAACTAAAGTTATTTTAATCTTTGGATGAATTTGGTTTCGACTTTGTCGATGGTCCTTAAGCTCGATTGAAAACGAGGCTGGATTGTCGGCAGTATACGCCTTGGATAGGGTATGGTTGCGGGGTTGAACTGATATAAGGGAAGAAATTGATAATGTGTTCAATGTGTTTTGTCGGATTTGAAGTTGTAGATGAGTCTGAAATGTATTGTTGGTTCTGCTTTAAATAATCGCATATCATCTGAAATCATGAATTGTTGAGTTAAGAACTACGTGTGGCTTGATCCCTTGCAATGGGGTATGTAGGTAGCCTGGGGTTTTACCTAGGTGCAGCCATGAACTAAAGTTATTTTAATCTTTGGATGAATTTGGTTTCGACTTTGTCGATGGTCCTTAAGCTCGATTGAAAACGAGGCTGGATTGAATGAATATTCGGTTTCTTGTTCGACTAAGTGAGTGTTGTTAAAATGTGGTTGTGAGCAAGACAAATATGAAACTCGTTTAGGAATTGTTGTGCAATTTGGACCAAGTCCTTAATCTACTTGCGATGGTGCTTGGTTGTTTAATATCGCTTGATGGAAATTTTGGGAAGTTATTTTATGTTATTTTAGGAGGGCATGCATAAAATAGTTGAGTTCATAAAATTGCTTTGTTTAAGTTCACTTCTTTGACAAAAGAGCACCACTGGTAGTGCTGATGTGAATTATTTGAAGGCCAGAGGCCATCTTTGTAAACTGCATGAATTTATCTTGTGCATGCTGCCAGTTGGTGTTTTAAAAATGAGTCTTTAACAGGTTGAAAAATTTGAGAAAAAGTCATATTTTCAAGGGATTTCGGCAGACAGTCTCGATTTTAAGTAAGTGGGCCCGACATCATCGAAAATTCCACAGGATTCGTCTCGGGTTCCGAGGAATTCAGGGCGGGTCCTGTTATGGAAACAAATCAAACTTGAAAACTTAAGAATAATAAATTACATGACAATGAAAAATAAAGTACAACTAAGAAAAACATAAAGGAAAATCTAGCAAAAGGGTTTTATTACAACAATTGAGAACTTAAAAGGAAAACTAAGAGAATTTGAGGGAGAGAAGGGAGAGGAGCTTTAGAGAGATGTTTGAGAGCTCTACCTCACCCACCCCCCCCTGCGCGGGGTATGTTTTAAATCTTGGAGAACCTCACTATTTATAGGCATAAGTGAAGGAACAAATTTGATTGAATATAGACACAATCATCACTTGATTCCTTTACCTACCCCACAATTCCATTTTATATGTTTTTCTCTTCTCTTTTTGCTTTGGTGGTATGGCACTTTCATATTCTTTGGATTGTTTATATCTTCTTTTTCATCCACTTGTTCTTATCTTCAAATGATAAGGTTGCAAATGCCATATCATGATAACAATGCAGGCATCCTAACTTTTCCATTAACAACAACAATGCATACTTAGGTCATGCATGACCTAGCAACCTTGTGAGCATCACAACTTGGGCTTCTTAATTCCAAATGAAGACTTTGACCACACTAAATTGAAGCCTAGAAAATGAGCTTTTCAATGGACTAAGGCTCTAGTGCCAATTCTTCATGTAAGCCATTGAAAAGGTTGATACTCATTGACTGCACAGCTGCTGGCCTAGTTTGACAGTGAATACCCTGCAGTCTGCTTGTAGGCACATTTTGGGCTCGTTTCTCCTTTAATACAATTCTAAAAAAATATGGATCTTGAAGATCTTTGTCTTAAATTTCCAAACATATATAGCCTTGCTAAGAAAAAAAGCGAAAAGGCCTTCAGACATCATTTTTGGAACAGTAACGCAGATGCTTATGAATTTCACCGTAAGATGCCATATGTTGCCAAAACTTCCATAACTTCCTCTAGAAGATTCAGAATCATGAACCGTAAAACAATCCAGAAACTAGAATTCCACAAATTTCCAATCGTGTGTGGCTCATTAGCTGGTTCTTTCTAAGCACATACAGTCCGATCCGTGAAGTTGACTGATCTGCAAACACAGTTTTGAGCTATCTTGACTCCAACATGCATTAAATCAGTTCTAAAACTTAATACACTGAAACCAAATAAAAGAGGGTTAAAAGCACAAGTTTTATCCAAAACCAATAGCAAAATATAAGCTTGGATAGTACAAAATGAAGTGTAATTATGCACTTCAGTATTGGCATCAACACTTAACACTCTGATGCATTTACTTGTATTGGTAGAGCTTTAGTTTAGAATGCATGAATGGCATACATTGGTTTCTATTAGTTTGTTTAAAGTGATGCATTTAACACCTTTGTTTTATAGTCAAATGTTTGTGGGTATCGTAACTAGTAACCCTCAGGAGACATAAATCCTCCTACAAGAGATACCTAGAGGTTTAAAGGCTATTACCTGCGAAAGTGGTTTACTTTAGTTTGTTTGTTTTTATTCTTTTTTATTTTCCATTTTTCTAGAGGACTAGCAAAAGATAAGTTTGGAGGTTTTTTTTTTTTTTTTTTTTTCCAGGAAAAGAGCTAATATTATTATAACTGAACGCTGACCTTGGCATCAACAACCAAGGTATTAAACAGCCATTCAGGAGGAACAAAATCCCAGTGGTGGATACCATCGTTCTTACGTACAAAAGATGCAACCTCATGAGCAGCTTTATTATAGTTGTGATGGGCATGAATAAAAATCACTTCTTGGAGTTCTCTAGTCATAGCCTGGATGTTGAAAATCAAACCGTCGACCTCCGCATCCACTAGTCTTTCTCTGTTCACCATCTGGATGGCGATTAGAGAGTTGGATTCCACCATGACACGAGTAGGTTTGGGGGTATTTGATATATTGATATTTTACCTATTTATTATACCTCTTTTACTTGTCTCATTGATCCTTTCTTTGGGCATGAGGCCGAAGACGACCCCGATGATCCTTTCTTTGGGCATGAGGTCGAAGACGACCCAACGTTAGGGATCTCCGATGAGGAATACGAGGGGATCCTCGGGATGGTTGAGGAGAGAGCCCTCGCCGAGGACGACTACGCGGCCAAAGAGGGGGCTGACAAAGGAAACCAGCACGGGCCGAAAGAGGTAAGCATGAGCATGGTCTTGGTGTTACCGTCTGAGTTTTCGGCCCCAGGCGAACAGAGCAACGGCCTAGACGATGACGTGGTTGAAGGGCAGCTCAATCAAAGACCGAAGACAAAGGAGGAACTGTTGGCCGTGGCCTTTAACGAAGTAATACCCAGAGATGAGCCGAATAAATACCGACACCTGAAGCCATTGTACATCTCGGCTCATGTGGAGGGGATACCCGTGTCCAAAGTCTTCGTTGACTGTGGGGCAACGGTCAACATTCTCCCTTATTCTCTAATAAGGAAGCTGGACAAGACAAGGGAGAACCTCATCCCCAGCGACGTGGTCTTGAGCAGCTTCGTCGGTGATAAATCTAAAATCATTGGGGTATTACCTTTAAAGATCACCGTGGCCGACCAGACCAGAGTCGCGGCCTTCTACGTAGTCGAATCCAATGTGGATTACAATATACTACTTGGCCGTGACTAGATTCATCAGTCTGGATGCATACCGTCATCCCTTTTCCAATTACTGTTCTTTTGGGACGGCCAGAAGGTGTCCATACACCCAGCCGACGAAAAGTCGTTCAAAGCCAACGCCGTACAAGCACGGATTTACGACGACAACGTTGGATGGGTCGTCCTCACTGGCCACGACGCTAGCGGCCGACCAACCAGGACGACGGCCCAGAAGGTCCTGGAATTAGGCGCCGAGAATATTCGACAGGACTCGGCGCGCGAAGTATTGATCGACCTCACCAGCCTTTAGATGACAGACAGAGCAACTAAGGAAGAAGGAGCGGCGGCCGTGACTGACTTGCTGGAAAGACTGCTGGAGCATTGGGTGGGAGAATCCTTACGGCCAAACTCGCTGATCAACCTAATCGAATTTCTCCACGAATCTGATGATGTGGACATTTTGACCATCAACGACCTAGAAACGGCGCCTGCTGAGATGGAGGATGGCTACCCCGAAGTCCAGGACCCCTTGTTGGAAATAAATGTAGGGACTGAGGCCGAATCATGGCCTCTTTTTGTAAGCCAACTTTTGAACCCAGAGTTAAAGGCCGAGATTATCGGCCTACTCCATGAATATAAAGACTGCTTTGCGCGAAGTATTGATCGACCGAGGTACAGCTAAAAGTCAAAGAGGAAATTGAACGGCTCTTTAAAGCTGGCTTCATCCGTACGGCTCGGGACGTTGAATGGTTGGCCAATATCGTACCGGTTTTGAAAAAGACTGGGGCCTTAAGGGTTTGCACCGACTATAGAAATTTGAACCTCGCGACCCCCAAAGACGAGTATCCCACGCCTATGTCCGATCTCTTGGTGGATGGAGCTGCGAAACATGAACTCCTTTCCTTTATGGACGGCCATGCTGGTTACAACCAGATCTTTATCGCCGAGGACGATGTCCACAAAACGGCGTTCAGATGTCCAGGCGCAATCGGAACCTACGAATGGGTGGTTATGCCGTTCGGCCTAAAGAACGCAGGTGCAACATACCAGCGAGCCATGAACCTCGTCTTCCACAACCTTATTGGCCGAACCGTTGAAGTCTACATCGACGACGTGGACGTAAAGTCCCCGTTCAAGAAATGAGCTTTCGGTGTCACGGCCGGGAACTTCCTTGGCTTCTTGGTTCACCAACAAGGGATAGAGGTGGATAAAAATAAAGGTACGGCCATTATGGCGGCACCTCCACCAAGGACCAAGAAGGAACTCCAGTCCTTCCTCGGTAAGGTCAACTTTTTGAGGCGTTTCATATCCAATTTGGCAGGAAAAATCCGGCCATTAACTCCTCTGCTCAAACTAAAAAACACGGAACGATTCGTATGGGAGGCCGAGCATCAAACGGCCCTTGACGAGATCAAAAGATATATGTCTCAACCACCGGTCCTTATGCCACCGAGGAGAGGGAAGCTTTTGAGGCTCTACATTTCGGCTTCTGAAGGATCTATCGGCTGTCTATTGGCCAAAAACAATGAGTCTGAACGAGAGCAGGCCGTACATTATCTCAGTCGCACCCTTAACACAGCCGAGCTAAACTATTCGCCAGTCGAAAAGTTGTGCTTGGCACTCTACTTCGCGGCCACTAAATTACTACATTACAGCTTCCTTCGGTCATCCAGATCATTTCCAAGACCGATCTCATCAAGTATATGCTCACTAGGCCGATCATACGCGGCCGGATTGGGAAATGGACGATGGCGCTATCCAAGTTCACCTTCCAGTATGTGGCTCAAAAATCGGTCAAGGGTCAAGCTTTGGCCGATTTCCTAGCTCACCACCCGGCTCAAGGGCGGGAAGAAGAGTTAGAAGTCGAGATCGGCATGGCCCGCATGGAAAAGAACTACTGGACTATGTACTTCGATGGCTCAAGCACCGAGAACATGTCTGGGGTCGGAGTCTCACGAAGATGGCAATTCGCATTCCAACTCGATTTCAAATGCACCAACAATCAGGCCGAGTATGAGGCACTCATCATCGGCCTTGAAATTTTGAAGGAAATGATGGCGACTTGCATTTTGGTCTACAACAATTCTCAGTTAGTAATCAACCAACTGACCGGGGAATATCAATGCACGAGCGAGAATTTAACTATGTATTACGTGACGGCCCTTAATACGGCCGACGAGTTCTCTAGGATTTCTTTCGCTCACGTACCGCATGCCGGAAACCACGATGCCAACGAGATGGCCCAGGTAGCGTCGGGAGTGAACATTTCGGATGGTGACCACGACCGAATGATAAGAGTCGAGAGGCGCACCCTGCCAGCCTTGGCCGAACGAGGAATGACAACACAAGTGTTTTCGGCCGAAGTCTCCAACGAGGTCGATGCGGCCAAGGCAGATTGGCGCTACCCCATAGTCAAGTATCTTCCCGACCCCTTCGGCAACCATGAAAGGACTACGCGCTTCCGAGCTCGGTGTTATTTGATCTATCAGAACGAACTGTATCGGAAGGGGTCAGATGACCTATTGCTCCTATGTCCTAATACCAAAGACGTTCAGGTGATTATGGCTGAGTCTCACGAAGGAATTTGTGGCGCCCATCAGTCCGGCATCAAGATGAGATGGTTGGTTCGAAGGCACGGCTACTACTGGCCGACTATTGCATAGAATATGCAAGGGGGTGCATCAAATGTCAAATCTACGGCCCCATACAAAGGGTACCGGCCGAATCCCTTCACCCTGTCACTAAGCCATGGCCGTTCAAAGGATGGGCCGTAGACATCATCGGCAAAATATATCCGGCTGCGTCCAACCAGCACGCATGGATTCTTGTGGCAACTAACTATTTTACTAAATGGGTCGAGGCCGAGTCCTTTCCGTCAATTTCTAGCGCAAAGGTAGTTAAGTTCTTCGAAAACCACATCGTCCATAGATTCGGTATACCTGAAACCATCACGGCCGATAACGGCCCGGTTTTCGCCTCCGCCGAAACTCAGGAGTACGCCGAAAGAATGGGGATCAAATTGGTTCATTCAACGCCCTACTACCCTCAGTCCAACGAACAGGCCGAAGCAAGCAATAAGGTAATCAAAGGTATCCTTGAGAAGATGATTGAAGAAACGCCTAGGGCTTGGCACGACTTGCTCCCTGAAGCCCTTTGGGCTTACCGAGTCTCAAAACGCTCGGCTACTGGTACCTCCCCTTATGCCTTAACCTACGGCCATGATGCTATCGTCCCAGTAGAGCTAAAGGTTCGGTCTCTTCGTGTGACCGAACGACCAGGGCAAGAAAAGAAGGACTACGCGTAAGCCATGGCTCAGAAGTTAGAAGATTTTGAGCAGTCGAGGCTTGACGCTTACAACCTGATGCAGGCTCAAAAGCAAATCATGGCAAGGGCCTACAACAAAAGGGTCAAGCAAAAAACCTTCGGCGAAGGTGACTTGGTATGGCGTTCTGTACTTCCTATCGGGACTAAGGATCCTCGGTTCGGCAAATTCTCACCGAGCTGGGAAGGGCCATTTGTTATTGAACGGATTCTTGGCCGAGGTGCGTTTCAGTTGAAAGATAGAGATGGGGAGCGTCACAACTTGCTGATCAACGGCCAATACTTAAAGAGGTACGTTCCATCGCTATGGGAGACGGCCGAGAATGGAACATAAATTGGCCTAAGGCAAGAGAATGCAAGAACTTTGAAGAAACGATATGATTGCTTCTTTGTGAAAAGAAAGGAATGAGTTTTCGCATCTACAAAGAACAGCCAGCTGAGGCTGACTATAAATATACGAGAGATATAGAAAGGAGGCTATTGGGGGCCAAAAGCTTAGATTTCATTTTGAATTTAATTTAGGGTTCATATTTACAAGGGGTCAGCCGATTATAGCTGAATAAAAAAAAATATTACATTATCCATCCGAGACTTTGAACAGCCGTTTAAACCCCCTCGCTGAACATTCCCCAGATCAGGCATGTTATCCTTCTCCAGGCGATGTCCCCACTGTCTATATCCGCATGTCATCTCGCCCTGATCAGCTTCCTCTGGGCTAGTGCCTTCTTCTTCTCGGTCGCTGTCTTGAGGATTTGCTTGGCCGAAGACTTCAGCTCGGCGCCAGCTGCAACCGCGCCGTCTCGGCTCCCGAGGATGAGATCCCGACGGGCCTGGAGCTCGGAAATCTGGGCCTCAACCTGTACAAGCTGCTCGTTCACCCTCTGGACCACGAGGTCATTTTCCTTCAGTCGAGCCATAGCAGGTTGGACTTGTTCTTTTATTTCTGCCAGTTCCTGCTCAAGTGAGCACCCCTCTATCATCCTCATACTGGCTTCCGAGAATTGGCCGATCATCTCCTCGCCCTCGGCCAAGCGAGCCTGCAGCTCATCCAGTTGAGCCGAATCCAGCAGACCGAGCGTCATAGCCGTATCCATGCAGGACCTGAACTCCGTGAAAGCCTCGGCGGTGGTCATCTGGTGGACCCCCAAGAATAGGAACTCCCGGAGCCGTTCAACAACGGCCCTAGACTCCTCGTCCAAGGGGGCCAAGGTCGAGCTGCATCCCTCCTCATGAAGACTGGCGTACAGTTCGGCGAGGTCATCTGAAGAGGCAGGCTCCTGAAAAGAATGTAACAGGTTAGAAGTTTGAAATGACAAACAAAGAAAAGTTAGAGGCACTAGAAAAAGAATTCACCTCAGCGGTCGGAGGTACGACGGAGGTCTCGGCGACCGCGAGCCCGGTCATAACCGTCAACTCTTGAGACAAAGGCGGCTGCGGCATGGGCACACCGACCGAAACGACCGAAGTTAAAGTTGAGGTGCCAGTGGCCAGGGGCTCAATGACGCGAGTTCATCCTCGGCCAATGGCTCCTGAGTCACGGCCAATGGCCAATGGCTCCGAAGTTAAAGATAACTGGCGGGCTCGGCGCCACAACGGCCGTAGTCAGAGGCAGAGACGGTCTGGGGGGCTGAGTGCAAAGGTCCATTAGTTCAAAAAATCCAAAAATAAGCTAAGTATGATAAGAGATAAAACACTTACCGAGCGGAATACAATGCCACTAGGGTGATGGGGCGCGACCAAGGGCGGCTCAATTGGGGCCGTGGCGGCCAACAAAGGCACGGCCTCCACCACTAATGGAGTCCCAATCGAGGCCAACAATGGCGGTTCTACAGTGGCTGCCTCAGCGCTTGGCGCCTCTGCGACTTCCGCCTCGACACTTGGCACCTCTGCGGCCGCTACTTCAACCTCGGCATTTGGCACCGTGCCCTGACAGGAAAACCAAAATTATCAGAGTGTTAAAGAGGATGAAACTTAGATCAGGCGAGAAGAAATAAAGAGATTCACGGTTGCAGGAGGAGCCTCCTCCACATCCTCGCCCTCCGAAAGAATGAGGAGAACCCTCTTCCTCGGCGGTTCCGCGACTGCCGCCTCGATCCTAGCTTCTGTGGCCTGTGCTCCTTCGCTCGCGTTGGCCACGGCTTCTGCTACCTCCACTTCACGAGAAGCCTCAGTGGCAGCGACCTCTCGGCTCCTTTTGCAGCTCGGAGCTATAAAAACGAAGCATGGGTCCGAAGCAAAGAAAAGGGAGAAGAGAAGTGATGGGCTAGAAGGATAATTGCTTACCAATGGCGGCGCTTGGACAATCTGGCGACGGCTCAGTCGATGGCACCGTCCTAAGCGCCAAAGTCCTTGGTGTCCCCGCCACAGTCGTTGTCCTAGAGGATGGGGCCGTGGTTGAAGCCGTGGACGTCACTCTAAACATAGGTGCGGCAGAGGATGACTTCTTTCCCCTGCTGGACTTAGGGGGGAGGGGATCCCAATCTGCGTTCTTTAGGGATCCCCTCACGGCCTCCCCTGTTGGCCGAGATAAAGTCCTCGTACCAGACCCTTCCTTCCTTGTCGGCCGCATTACGATGGATCCACGGCCTGAGAGTAAGGAAGGTCATCCCCTTTTGAAGCTGGAAGGAGATCCCAGCCACGCCGTGGTTCTGGGGGACATCGACCCTCCAAGACGAGAGCCGGTTTATTGACAGAGGGAAGAGGGGGACCGTCTGAATTAGGCCGAACTGCCTCGCCACGCAATGCGGCAGATAAACCTCGGCCCCAGCCTTGGAGAGGCCGCAATGAAGGTCGCACGCGACCATAAAGGAGCCCCAGATCTCCCTCAAGTCATTCTCCATTTCACCATCAGGAATGACAGAAAGGTCGTGCGCCAGGAACAGAGGAAATGGCCGAGTAGGGCACACACGAAACTGCGACCCTGTCCTCTCAGTCAGCTCATAGAAAAATTTGAAGTAGAAGGCCGTTGCGTTATGCTTCCTGGGGGCCCGGGCCAAGGCGCTGGCCAATGGCTCGGTATCAGCAGCTGTGGCCGCTCCCCTCAGCTCTAGGAAGTAGGCCTGAAGCCAGAGCTGGAAGGCCCAGAGTGGGACGCCGTGCTTCGGCTTAATCCCATCAGTGACGATGTTGTGAAGCGTACGGTAGATATGGCCGAGGAGGAATGGGCCGAACGCTAGCCTCCCGCCTTGCGCCAGATAATCGGCCAAATGCGCGAACTCCAGAGTGACTTTGTTCGCCTGGGTACAGAACACGAACTTGCATAACCAGTATAGCAAGAACGCGGCATGCTCGACCTCGCCCAATGGGGTGATGGAGTCATCTTCGGCACTTTCCTCCACGCCAAAGTTGTTGTAGAAGCTGGAGTAGTTGAGCATATTCTTCGCCTTGCTCCCAGCAAGCTTGGCGACCTTGGGCCACGCGGCCTTAAAGCTCCCTGCAGCCTCAGGGGTGACCAGAACGGCATTCACTTCCACTCCAAGAGGAGAGAGGCCGAACAGGGCAGCCATGTCAAGAACGGTCGGCGTCATCATGCCAAACCGAAGGTTCATGATGTTCGTGGCCGAGGACTAGAAGCTCAGAGCCGCGGCCAAAAGCGACTGGTCCATGATGAGAGGCCGATCGAAGAGCTTGATCAGGTGGTAGATGCCTTGATCCCTCCACTGCTGGCCGAAGCAGTGCTCCATCCTCGGCAACCATTTTTCCCAGTCTGGGGTCGAGGTTGGCCATTGGGGCTGCAGCTGAGCAACGTTCCAATCTTGGTAGTCCCCCCCGTTGAAGACCGAGAGATCCACCATGTTTTTCAGGTGAGAAGCCAGCCTCTCTGGCATACCACCGTCTAGCGAAGGGCCGAGGATGCATGAGTCAGTGGCGGTGTCGTCATCGTCAATCCAAGGCGCAACAATATCGGATAGAACCCAGCCTTGGATTTCTGGGTAGAGGTCTTCGAAGCCAGTCTGGAAGACTTGGGACCGAGCTTCAACAGATGTAGAGGTGCTGGAGGCCATTTTGACGGATTGAAGTTGGGTATTGGGGAGGAAAGTATAGAGAGAAAATGATGAACACAAAGAACACGGAAGGAAAACTCAGAAAAAGGGGCGAAGAATTCGTGAGCTTTCTGAGGAAAAGAAGAGAACGACTGATATCGTCGGTTACAAGTGAGGAACAAGTAAGGAACCACTGAGCAAAAAGAGAAGGATTTCGAACTTTGAAGTTTAAGAAGGTTGGGGAATTGAGAGAAAATTTTGGCAGAGTTTGGATTGAAAATTCTGAAAGCATAAAGAAAGAACGAAGAAGGCAGGGTTTTTATATTGACTCTAGAATTTGAAACGAAAGGGTGTGGCTATCTCGATAGATGTAACAGCCTGACAGCGTGCTCGAGTGCGCGATAACATGTCGAAAACCTAAAGACCGTCGTTTCAGTTGATGAGACGAAGCAACGGCTCACGCGAATCAAGGCAATGATGGCCTAAACGATGTGCTTGCGTATTAAATGCGCCGACCGACTCGTACATTTAAGACACCATGTCAATCACTCCAAAAGAAATACAAAGGGTCCATCCCCTAGAATTCATTCGGCCCTCATACATGCCATGACCGAAGAATCCGGGAATGTGGGGGCAATGTTTGTGCCTAACGAATCTCGGCCGTAAAGGCCGACCGAAGAGACTTCCTCTTGGCCCTAGCACCTGCCCATAAACTGAAACGTGGCGATTCGTTAGGCATTGGCTTTCCTAAAAATCAAAGAAAAGCTGCGAAGGCAAAATCCTTTCGGCCTCACGGCCTCGGTGCTCTCAGCTGGTGCTCTCAGCCACGCCCCATTTAATGAAGTAATTCCTCTGACTACTGCAGCAAACTCACTAGCCGCAAAAGAGCATTTAATGCACGAGAGAAGAAGGGAAGTGATTGGAGTTAGGGTATGGTGAGTAAAATCAGGGTGATTAGGTGTAAAAATCTTATGACTTGAAAGGCTAAGTCACCAACCATCAGTGAGAGCATTAAATGCGTCCCCATGGCCAAAAACGTAGAACTCACGATCAGGGTGGCAGCCGGGACTTATGGGGTCACACCACCATACTTCATGCTCCCAAATGTCGATTTGACTACCCACTTGCTCTGATCAGGCCCATCATGCGAAGTTTCAGCCTCGATTGTCTTTCCAAAGCTCCTCCTATAAATACCAAGCTCAAATTACATTCAAAGGGTTCAAACACCAAAACACAAGCCTCCCACGGAGCAAATTACATTTTCCTGTCATTTATCTTCTTGTAATGCACTTTCAATACCTTTACTTGCTTTCTTAGGAGTAGTGATAGTTGTAAGGAAAATCCATTCATCAATATATCATACGACCCTTGATCTTCAAGGCGCCGGAGCACCATCTTTGTTTCTCTCTCGTTCATCCCATATATCATACGACCGTTGCTTCCCAGCAACGTGCCGGAGCACCACCTAAAATCCACTAGCACCATCACCGTTAAACGGCCTTGTAGCTCAGGCCGTGAACCTGACGGCCGAGATCAGTTCCTCTCTCGACCACAATCGTTTGATTAGAAGGCGAACTCAAACAGGCGCACCACTTAACCATTTACCCAAAATACTTCACCCTCAAACGCACAGTCCCGCGCACAATCGCACCGCACCAAAAGAAGGACGCCACGTGTCAACGCATATCCCCTCGGCTTAGAGCACCAGGCCGTGAGATTTGCGAGCCCAACAGTGACCTCACTCTTATTCCCAAAACCGCTTATGCTTGTTTGAGATTGCACGATTTTAGACAATGGAATGCCAGCTGCCGTAAGCACAAACAAAGGCAATATGTTGACAGAAGAACCTGTGTCTACCAAAGCTCTTCTTATAAACACATTGTTGATCTGTCCTTCCAAGTAAAGTGGCCTTC
Organism: Prunus avium; assembly: GCF_002207925.1. The sequence continues at coordinate 67,880 of NW_018921598.1, read as the reverse complement.
TATGATTCGGTTATGGAACTTCAATGTCTTCGTCCGTGAAGACAATAGCATTGTCATTCCCCAAGAATGACCTTTGTGGTTGAGCGGTGAAGCAATGAGAATTAGACTCCACAGAGATGTTCATGAGAGCTACAACAGCTGCTTCTCTTGCTTGAGGCCCAAAACCAAGTTGGTCAAAGAGTGACTTGAATTTTGGGTTCCTTTGGAGAACTTGTGAGGTCGTGGGTCCCTGCTTCAGACCTAGATAACGCTCCATCACGCTTGTTTCGGCTTCCGTAAGATTGTGAAATGTTATAGCAGTTGTTTCCTGTTGCACAGTTGAAGCCCCCAAGTAGCATTCTTCCGGCATGTCCATCGAGAATACTTCATTACCTGTGCTATCATCCCATCCATCAGCAAGGGGCCATGGGGTATTGTAGCTTGCAGGTTTCGAATATTTGCACCAATAAACTTTCTCCATGTTTCCACAAGGCTCCCAAATAGCCTCGGTTGGCTTTGGGTCATTCTTCCATGGGTGGCATAGCTCATCGTCGTCGAGCAAGTCTTCGGAACATGTGATAACAGCAGCTATATCTTTTCCCCTTCGTTTTGGCAAGGGGTCTTCATCAATGGCTTGCTTCCTAGAAGGAAGCTCAAGAACCCCTTCATATATTTTAGCATGCAGGATCCTTCTTAGAGTCTGGCAAGCAGTGGTTGGATGCCCCACGAACTGGTGATAGCGGCAGTACCTAGGATCATTCTTCTCTTCCCTGGTAGGAACTTTGTAGGGTCTAAGGGGTTTGATTGCACCGTCCGCAATCATTGTGTCAAGGATAGCGTGGAACTCCTCATCTTTGCATGGCAATGGCGGATATGTGTCCCTATCCTTCCGCTTGCATGAGTTGTAGTCACCAGACTACTTGTCATCTATAGCTAGCGCTTGGTACGTCTCCTTCTTCTCGCTCCTCCAAGTCCTTTGCCCCGTTGGTTTGACAGACATGCTTGTTTTTCTTACTGCTTCTAGCAGTCGAGCAAATTGGCTAATGCCAATATTATCGAGATAGACCCTGTAATCCGCCACAATATTGCTGATGCAAATCTCAACAAGTGCCTCCTCGTCCTTCTCATCATAGCAGTCTAGTGCCAAATCCCGAAACCTGCGCACAAAGTCCACATTATCCTCCCCATGCTTTTGGCGAGTATTGTTGAGTTGGGTGGTAGTGACTCTTTCTTCATGCTGGAAATATTTTTTACAGAACTTGCTTGCCAAGTCTTCTAATGAGCGAATGGAGCCTGGTGCCAAAGTGGTGTACCACGTGTAAGCACGATCGGTAAGGCTTTTTGAAAACTCTCGGAGTCGAAGATTATAATCACTAGCATGAGGTCCCAAAGCATCAATGAAGCGATTAACATGCTCCTTCGGGCTTCCCTTTCTTCCGTCAAAGAGAACGAAGCTTGGTGCCTCGTAGCCTTTGGGGTATGGCTGCTGGAGTAAGCTTGATGGATATGGTGGTTGTGGAATATACTTCCAATCTTCTTGGCTTCAGTTAAGTTCTCTTTCCAGCATGGCAACGACATCCTCCTGGGTAACAAAAGACGGTCCCTTTTGTTCAGACCCTTTTCCAGCAGCAACAGACTCCTCTTGTGGGGGTCTGTCATTTTCTTCGGTTGGCTTAGAGACAGAACCCTTCAGTTCTTTGATGGTGTCCATCATCTCTTTCTGGGTTTCCCCATAGCATGGATAGCTGTGATGAGATCTGTGAGGGTAAAAGCTCCCTCACTTGCACGTTCTTGCTCTTTAGAAGAGGCATTTTGCCTTGATTCAGAATCACCGTGATTGGGCCCATCTTGGGAAGCCATGGTGTTGCTCCTAGTCTTCTTCTTTGGAGGCATTAGTGAAAATGGCAACCTGATCCCCAGCAGAGTCGCCAATTCATGTAAGGGTCTTTTTGTTCCAGAAGCCTGACGAATGGGCTTGGGCTGCTGCAAGAAGAAAACGAACAAAACCTCCTGATGCCTGAGTTCAAGAACCAGACTCCCAAAAGAATTTTTTAAAGACTTGCTGAAGCCTTAGAAAAATACGTTTGGGTTCTTTTCACCAACAGCCAGAAGAACGTATCGAATTTATTAGTGACTTAGCTTGAGGAGCTTGTGGCATGGGAGCTAAGCCTTCACAAGTTTAGCAATTTGAGAGAGAGAGATCAAAGCATGAATTTCTTTCCGAAAAGAAGGTTTAGAGTGGAAGAAGGGAAATTTAGGAGAGTTTCTATCTCAGAAAGAGAGAAACGATGGAAATAAAAGATGGGGTAAATTCCAGTTTGCTTGATAAAGCTTGGTCTTGCTCTGGAATGGTGTGTGTTTGCTGGGTAGAGGGATCTTTCTTTTATAGGCGCTCAGGACTCTAATTCTATCAATCTTCCATACCCACCTTTCCTTCACTTCTCTCCATTCACTCCTTTTGGTGAAATCTCTTCCACCGGAGTGCAGACCCCTTTGAGTTCCAAGGTTTTCTGTACAGCTAGGTCTCCCCATGGGGGTAAGGCGCCACTTGCTTTTTCCCTTGGTTTTCAAACTGGGGCTCGCAGAGGAAAGGAGAGAATGGATGAAGTCCTTTATCCAGTGGGTATTCCTTTTACGTACATGGATTTCCTTTGGTCCTTGCTATGGTCCCTCGTTGACCACCTTGGAGTTCTGATAAGGGTGGAGCTAGATGCTGGGTTTCTCATAAAGTGCTGGGCTGGGCTTTGTGCATAGTATTGGGTTATTGACATGTTATTTCCAACATTCAATGGGTTTTCGTCAAGCTGCTAGAAACAACCCCTTTGTTTTCATTTTGGGCTTTTTACTGATGTAGGCTTGTCTAAGTATTGTAGCAAACTAGATATTCTCCTATGGCGTTGGATTAATTTTCTCCCTCTCTCATGCTAACCCATGTGTTTGGGCCCAAGGAACGGGCTTGAATTTTAATGCTCCCAAGTGGCTTAAAACTTTCGTTCCTCGAACCCTCAATGGGCCCTGTGATCGCTTGTTTCCTTCCATACCACAACCTTCTCAGCAAGCCCCGGATAATTACGTGGCTTGGGCCCACTTGAGCTTGTAGCATGGTTTGTTGGCATTGCGTGTTTATTTATCGTGCTTGCGCTTGAGTTTTATTGTGCTATAATAAGCCGTGATTGGATCAAATAGCATCAGATAAGTTGATGAGTGTGAATTATAAAGCCGTTGCATGCTTGCTTGGCGTGACATATGACTCGTGGCTTAGGTAGGTGCGTCCTACACTTCCTCTTTATGCCCCGATCGGGTTTCTTTTGCGACTATTTATTTGTACCGGGCCAAGAATAAGCTTGGGCTTAGCCCTTGGATTTTTGGGGCTCAACACCCCCTAGCCTTAGCTAGGGAGTTAGTTATCCATAACAAAAAAAAAATTAACTCTAGAAAAACAAAGTGTTTTGAGCCAAAAAGCAGAATATCTCAAACAGAGAGAGTAACACCTTTTTATATCAGTCAAACCCTAATTACTTGAACTTCCTTTATCTTCTTGGACTTGGGACTTTCCTCTTTTCTTTTCTTCTTTCCCTTCGCCGTCAGTTTGTACTAGCCTTGGTAATTAATTCCAATCAAATGCCCTGTGGACAAATAAATCATTCATTAAGTGAAAATTAATAAAATAATATAATTAAATCAATTTCACCAATTAAAAATATAATGGCTCAAAAATTATAAATTAGTAAATAAATATACTTTAAATATATCTTTGAGAACCAATAAGTATGCACTATTGAGCTATTATCATTAAACCTGTTGGTGAAACAATAGAAAATACGAATTTAGATTATAATAATTCTCAACAAAATTGTAACCATCAAATATACAATAAATTTATATGGAATTAATGTAATCAACAAACACAAATGTGTAGAAATACTGACAATTTTAGCGATTGAGGCTTGCAAGAATTGTAATGTCCTAAAGACAAATTTCGCCCCTGCTTTTGTTCTCGTAGTTCTACAGACGTCCATCTCCCAAGATTCAATAATCGATATCCTAAAGACAAATTTGTAATATGATTTTTCTTTCATCAATGGCATATTCAAATATTGCCAAACCAATATACTGAAAACACCAAGGAATCATTAACTCTAGCATGTACATGTCTCCGTTGAATAACACAAGTCTACAACAGTCCTAACTGTCCATTTGAAAACTTGTATATTCAGTTTTTAGTTACTTTACTTTATGAAATAAATAAATAAATAAAAACTCTTCACTGCATTAACCGTAGAACAAGAAATCTCAAATGGATTCAACATGTAGAACCGGTTTATGTCCTTTCAAGTTGAACGGGTGGACAAAACCGTCATGCCACACTTGATGCCAACCAGCATATGTAAGACACCAATTAACGCTTAAATCTGTTCACGCAAGAACAAGATCAGAGCCATGCGTTCAACAAAATTTAAAAGATAGATTGCATGGATCTTATTTAAGATGAAATACAATGGCTCCCCTATGCTATTGTATCTTAATATCTATCACGTACTCTCTCCAAAGTGGATTCATGAGTTAGTGGAAGTGGTTAAATGGTTATTAGTTGCTGCATAACTGTAGATCATGCATGTCCCTAGACTTTAGTTGTTGAGTAGTTGTAGGAGTTGTTAACAGTTTAGAAGAGGAAGCTTAAGAATTGAGAAAGCTAAGAAGGAAGAAGAAGATTCAAGAAAATGATATGCTCTGTATATTGATTTTCACAGAATGAATTACATCGTTTGTCATCAGTGTTATATATCTCAATAACCAAGACTTAACAATCTAACTGATTACAGCTAATACTAACTAACAACACGTGACAGCTTAACTGAATACAAACTAACTAATATTGTTACCAGGAGTCATGTTAATCCACTTCGATAGTGGAGGAGTCGTGGGAAAGTTTCCCTCTTTCTATGGTTTCAGTTGGAGTCCTTGTTTGTATAAATTTCAGTGGCTTTTGATTAATAAAACATCATATATTATCCCTTACTATTAGCTTGTCAAACTTGGAGGTCTTGGCTTCCCTCGAAGCAACCCTTATTGGCTCACTACTACAAAAAGGGCAAAAGACGACCAGTAAACAACGACGGTAGATCAAAAAACCGTCGTTGTTTTTTAAAAGACGACGGTAATAGAAACCCGTCGTAGAAACATACTTTAAACACCTAAAAAACGGCACACGTATAGATATTTTGAAACCACGACGCACCAAATTAAAAAAGCGTCGTCTTATTACAAAGGTATTTTCAGAGTTAAAATCTGAACCTAAAAACAACGATTGCATCTATGAAATCACCGCCGTAGAAAGTAAAGACGACGATATAAAAATAAGACGCCGTGTTAATAAATTAATAAACACGACCCAATTTTCTTAGTCAGCGACGCATAAATTCAAAGGAATCTACAACGGTTAATTACAAAAAAAATCACCGATTTAAATTAAGTTACCACGACTGTAAATATAAATTTATCAACTTTTTAATTATAATATACTACGACGGTATCCAGAACTCTACTGTCGCATAATTGTACTAACCACGACGGTTTGTTAAATTAACGACGTACAAATTTTATACCATTATTCGTCTATCATTACCAGAATGAACTCTGTTCCTAATCATAATCGAACCAGAATGAACAAAGGCAATGTTTTAGAACCAGAATGAGTTTGAGGGCAAGAAGCTTGTCTCAGCCGCCAAGGAAGGTCTCAAGCTTGATGAGAGTGAAGACGAGGCAAAGAAGAAGGAAGAGTTGAAGGAGAAGTTTGAGGGACTCTGCAAAGTTGTCAAGGATGTTTTGGGTGACAGAGTGGAGAAGGTTGTGGTGTCTGACCGTCTGACCGTCTGACCGTGCTGGACTGCCAACATGGAAAGAATCATGAAGGCTCAGGCCTTGAGGGATAACAGAGCGGCTGGGTACATGTCGAGCAAGAAGACCATGGAGATCAACCCAAAGAACCCCATCATGGAGGAGCTGAGAAAGAGGGCTGATGCAGACCTTGTTCTCCTTCTGTGCAGAAAGACAATATTTAGATGATGTGTGCGTGTTTGTGTCTTTCAGATACACAAACGCGCACACACATCAACATCCAAACTGAAAAATGAAAGCGAGATGAGACAGAGAGGAGAGGTGATGTGCCTCCAGAGAATTGAGAAAAAGTTGAAACCCTAATTGAAAAATGAAGTGTAATTCGATTTAAAAACGTCGTTTCATTAAAACATACCGTCGTTTAAAGTAATATTATAGGGCAGTGTTAACAATAGTGCCGTATAATGTATCATACTAGGGCGCATACTATTAATAGCGTCGTTTTTATGAAATGGTTTTTTATTATTTTAAACTTTTCGACTTCCTGACCCATACTATTTCCAAACCCGAGAAAAACTTTCAAGCTTTTCTCATTTTTCATTCTCCAAGAACTGTTTCAAACTTTCAAGCTTATCTCCTCTTCGTCTTCATCTCTGAACTGAAACACCAAACTCC
>NW_018921598.1:10601-21304 GCF_002207925.1 Prunus avium | reverse complement strand
TATTGGTGAAGTGCATCAACCAGTTCAGATTTTATAATGCAAGTGTTGTATGCATTAGTGAAGTGCGTCAACCAATTCATCTTTTATAATGCAAGTGTTGTATGCATTAGTCATATTGAATTCAGATTTATCACTCCCCTCTCCTTATAAATACCACATCCATTCCACATTCAAGACACAACAAATCCTAGGATTCACAACCCCACAATTCACTCCAACCATTCTCAAACACTCTCACAATCCCAAACACTCCAACAATCACCAAAACAGCTCCAGCTTTCTTCTCTTCCATTTCCCTACGAATTTCATCTTCTTTAGCCATCACCACTCACTCAAACTCATCCCAAATCACCTCCATATCCTTCATACATCTTTCGAGAAGTGGGGAAGCTCTTGGAGAAGCATTAGAAGTGGAGAAGCACTTGGAGAAGCCTTGGACACCACCAGAACTTCAGAAAAAGGGTTTTTCTACTCTTATTGTATTCATTATGTTTTCTCATTTCTGTTCAAGTCTCTTTTCCATTATGAGTAGCTAAATCCATATCTAGGGCTTCGATGTAACCTAACATGAATATTTTGGGTTTATAAGTTTGGAGTTTCAAGTTTGATTCATGATTCATGTTCTTATTCATTATGCTTATAAGTTAACATGTTTGTTTGAATGATTGATCACCATTAGAACTTGTTTGTTAACTATCTTGGTTTGAATTAAGAGTATACACGATGCTTTAATTCGAATTGAACTATGAATAGGAATAGTATGTATGGACATTCGACAACAGGGATTAGATACATGCTTGGTTGTTTAAATTGTTCTTCTATGTTTAATGGGTTCCTAATGCTTAATTTTAGGTTAGACAACAGATGATCAAATTAGGGAATTAGGAACACAAGGTTATGACCAAACACCATGGCCTAATCATACTTTAGGTAGAATCAATCTTTGAATCTGAATTAGACTTGTTACTTGAATCTTTATAACCCAGAATTGAATTGTTATGGTGATTCGAATGCCCTAGTCTCAAAATCTGTTTTCCAACTCTTAAAACCACTCTTTGTTACATTTGTTTACTTGTTTTTGTTTGCAATTTCATTTTGCTTCTTTTGTTCAACAATCACAACCACTCTTGTTTTAAATTCTGTTTTAGACATAACCTCCTACTTTCTTGAATTTGGTAATCTAAGTACATAACTAGTTTTAACTTCTCAGTCTTCGTGGATACGACCTCGTACTTGTCTTGCTATACTACTAATTGCCCCGTACAATTGCGAGTTAACATAATATTAACAACAGTAGTGTTTTTAGAGATGAGGACTCACATACCCATAGGCATTTGTGTGAATTTACTGGTCTTGATGTTGAAATGGAGATCTATTGGCACTATTCTGAGGTAGAATTTGAATGTCTAAGGTCTTATCCCTTGTACCCAATATGACCATGGATGTGAGTTATTGACCAGTTAAATGCTTGTTTTTGCAAGTGATGGATATCGTTGACCGTTTATTTGTTACAATATTTGACACTTTGAACGAAACTTGTCAAAAGGAGCTTGAAGCAGTAGGGAGGCAGTATCCGTTTGAACCACTGAAGGTAATGATTCTTTTTTATTTTAATTAATATTGGCATTCTTGTCTACTTGATTATGATTACATTTCATAAATTTTCGCTGCAGCCCGACCCAATTAACCAAGAAATTAAAAAAAAAATTGTATTTTTTTAATCAGATTTTTAATGAATTCTATCAAAGAAAGAAATCTATACGTCTTTCTGAATTCGTCCAAAAAAAAAAATACTTTTTTTTCCCAATTAACCAATAAATTAAAAACAATGTGTATTTTTTTTCTCAGATTTTTAATGAATTCTATCAAAGAAAGAAATCTATACGTCTTTCTGAATTCGTCCACACAAAAAAAAAACGTTTTCTGAAAAATGTCCCCTGAAATTTTAGCTGTGGAAGCGAAGCTCTCTATGATATCAGGTCAATAAGAACAAAATAGAAGTAAAGAAACATTTTTGTCGGCATAGAAGAAAATTTGCGGGGATAAGTCTACCGACGGATTTTCCGGGCTAAAAGGAAATTTGCCGGGATAAGTGTATCTCGACGACATTTTGTCAGCATAGAGGAAATTTCACAGCTTGAGATTCTTTGGAAGGGTGAAATAATGGAATAAGAGTTTAAAGGAATAACAGGGCTTTGGAACTGAATTGGATTTAGAGTTATGCTCTCACTACTTGCCCAACATGTGCATTAGCACGTCAACCTTCCCACTCACCTTCCAAAGAATCTTGAGCAGCTCCAGATTGCCAATTTCATCAGTTGGTGGCTCGTGCGAAGGAGAGGAAAGCAAATTCCCGCCTGCAATCAACGAGACAAGCTTATCCAGCTTGTTGTTTATATCATAAGCTACCTTAGAGAATCCCTAATGCCACAACAATCATTGAAACATCAGACAAGACTAATGAGAATTAAAAAAATGCTAGATATGGAAGAAACCCAACAACAAGAAGCAAAGCAATAAACAAACATTAAATTGAAATTGAAATTGTCTCAAACAGCCCCTTAGTTGTAGTGAAAGCAAACATTAAAGCTTCTGTTCTATCTCTCCCTCTTCAACTCTCACCCTCTAATAACCATCGCTATTCTACTCCTACTCAGACTCAGTTATATGATGATGATGATAATCATGTTCACGTTCATGTTCATGAAGCCACACAATTGATCTAATGGTCGTAATTACTCCGTATCGACGAAAAGTTTAAGAAATACTAATATGGAAGGAACTGTGAGACCAGAGAAATAAGGAAATCGCATAAAAATGGAATAGAAGATACCATGTAGAGAGATTCTGATTTTTCCAAATCATATAGAACTACAAGATCGTTGTTCTCCTCAACACCAAGATCCGGCGGTGGACGAGGCAGATCGTTGTTCTCCTCAATAAAAAGCTCCGTACGTTCCATGGATATAGAGAAGAAGATGGCGGTGCTTGGCTTAGTTAGGGTTCTGAGAAGAGAAAATATCGGCTCTTTAATATATGTAGATATTTTTTAGTTTTGATCCATCTAAATAAGTTGTGTATGCGAATAGAAAACAAGTAGCATTTTCAGTACAGTGGATTCATAAAGAAAGTGATAGTTGTTGGAGATCAAGCTTTCGATACTAACTGTTGGCACCCTATTTTTTATTTTTTATTTTTAAATCTTGGAAACAGCTTTGGGGATATCTCCAAATGATAGATTGTTTGTTTCTCAAGTTCATTGTGTGGAGCATTCTCATATTTCAATTTCAATTTAACCATAAAGGAGTTTTTCTAGATATTCATGGATCATAACTTACTGTTGATGTGTCTATTGTTTTACAGATTTACTTGTACTGTTTTACTGCTTGTGGTGACTAAGTAACATCTTAGATCACTTGAATGGTTGAGATTTTGTGGCTAAAATGCCTATAGGAAATAGCCAAGTGTCATACACACATTGGCAGATCAATTTTGTACTGATCCTGATGTAAATCGTTTTTTATATATATGAATGAGAATGGCTGGGTTGTATATCGGGCAAGCACAGTCAGTTTTGTAGAGAGAATTTTGCTGTCCTATCTTCTCCTTCCCTCTTCTCCCTAAAATCCAAATCAGTACCTAATATTCCAACATGGTCCATGTTCGTTCTTGAATCTAGGTGTTGATTCCGCTGCGGGTATTCGAAGATTTCAACGCAAAATCTTCATATCCTAAATCGATTCAATCTCACATGGCTGGTTCAGTTGGAAGGGAGTCACGAACAAGTCTATAAGTTAAGAAAGGCTCTCTATGGCTTGAAGCAGGCACCAAGGGCTTGGTATGGTGACATTGACACTCATCTACTCAAGTGTGGATTTCAAAGAAGCATAAGTGAAGCTACATTATATGTGAAGATCAAAGAAGGTATGGGTGCGGTTATTGTGTCAATATATGTAGATGATATTGTTTACACTGGAAGTTGTAGTGAGATGTTGGAAGAGTTATATATGTAGATGATATTGTTTACACTGGAAGTTGCAATGAGATGTTGAAAGAGTTCAAGGAGGATATGATGAACAAGTATGAGATGACTGATCTTGGCTTGTTGCATCACTTCCTTGGAATGGGAGTAATCCAGAAAGAAGGGAGAATTTTCATTCACCAACAGAAATATGCCAAGACTCTGCTAAATAAATTTGGCTTGAAGGACTGCAAACCAGTGAGCACACCACTGGTTCCAACTGAAAAGCTTAAAAGAGAAGATGAATGTGAACTTGCAGATGAGGAGACCTACAGGAAAATAGTTGGAAGCTTACTGTATCTAACAGCAACTAGGCCTGACATCATGTATTCAGCTAGTTTGCTTGCTAGATTTATGCATGGTCCTTGAAAGAAGCATTTTGGAGATGCAAGAAGAGTATTGAGGCATGTACAAGGAACTCTGGACTTTGGTATTGAATATGAGTCTAGAAAATCAGCTATGTTTATTGGATTTTGTGATAGTGATTGGAGTGGTTCAGAGGATGATATGAAAAGCACATCTGGGTATGCTTTTTCATTTGGCAGTGGTGCATTTTCTTGGGCCTCAGTGAAACAAAGCAGTGTTGCTTTGTCAACTGCAGAGGCTGAATATGTAAGTGCTGTTGAAGCAACAACTCAGGCAATCTGGCTAAGATTTGTGTTGTGTGATTTTGGAGAGGAGCAACTAGAAGCTACACGAATTATGTGTGACAATACTTCTGCTATAGCTATGTCTAAGAATTTGGTGTTCCATCAAAGATCAAAGCACATAGGAAGAAAGTTTCATTTCATCAGAGATGCAATTCAAGGAGTGGTGGATCTGATATATTGCAGAGCTCAAGATCAAATTGCAGACATCTTCACAAAGGCAGTGCCAAGGGAAAGGTTTTGCTATCTGAGGGAGTTACTTGGAGTTAAATCAGTAAAACATTTAGAAAGGAGTGTTGATGTGTAAATTGTTTTACATATTTACTTGTACTGTTTTACTGCTTGTGGTGACTAAGTAACATCTTAGATCACTTGAATGGTTGAGATTTTGTGGCTAAAATTCCTATAGGAAATAGCCAAGTGTCATACACACATTGGCATATCAATTTTGTACTGATCCTGATGTAAATCGTTTTTTATATATATGAATGAGAATGGCTGGGTTGTATATTGGGCAAGCACAGTCAGTTTTGCAGAGAGAATTTTGATGTCCTATCTTCTCCTTCCCTCTTCTCCCTAAAATCGAAATCAGTACCTAATATTCCAACGCTTACTAGCCTATCCGCAGACGCTTTCACGCCTGTGAGAGGCTTTTTAAAAAATTAAATTAAATTTATTTTAGAAAAAAAAAAAAAAAAAAAAGTAGTTGTGTTCCATAAAAATAGGATCCATGATCTGATTTTTCTTTTAATATGAAAAAGTGTGAATTTTTCATATTATCCTCATTTAATTAATAATTTCAATTCTTAATGTTTGCATTAACCAAGTGCATTTTGCTTTATATATAGATGTTCTATGGCAACCTGTTTGTACCGTATTTGGAAAATGGGCCAAAAAAGGTTTGATTCTCATAAAAGATTTATTAAGCCCATGCCCAATATCTTTCAATATCTTTTGTTTAGAAAAGACAAAAGAACCTTTTTGATTTTGGGCCAACAGTGGGTAAAAATTTAGTAGAGGCCAGCAGTGCTGCCTTAACTTTGATCCACACTAAAGTTAAAAAAATTGGTAACCGTTACACATCGACCCACGTGAGGGTCTGAAGAAGGATTGTCACCATTAATGGCGACTTGACAGCTAACTTTGGATAGCAGCCAAATATCATCTTTTAGCTTTCATCATTGGGAATTCTTGCATATAAATATAGAGCCTCCGCAACATCAGAAAGGGACTCTCTCCAAAAACTAGACGCAACATCTTGAAAAATACTTGAAAAAGCTCAAGATCTTTTCAAATAAGCTTACTTAATATTCAGATAACCATTTGACAACTCCTGCGTTTATCTTTTGTCGCTCTGCCATATTCATGGTATGATTTCTTTTAAAATAATCAGTTTGAATTGTTATAGACATGTGTATTGCTCAAACTGAATAGAGAAATCTCTAGTTTTTTCCTATATTGTAATCGGTGTTTTGAATTAGTTAAATAGAGAAATCTGTGACTCTTATCTTTCCTTTGCTGTTAAGTTAAAATTGGATAGAGAGATCTTGAAATTTGTCTTAGTTATTTCATTAAATATATGCTATTTAACTGTTTTTACATATATCCTTATAGAATAGTCTACTTTCCCGCCTTTATTTTATTCAAGCCTATTATTCGGACCCAAAATTGAGGTCAAGGCCCGAATAGGGCTATGTTAGTCTAAAAGTAAGGGCTTGTTCAGGCCCAAACTATATCACTAGGCCCGAATTGATTAAAATCTTGACCCAATCTAGGGTCATTTGGATTTAAGTTAGGTTTCTAAACCCAAATAGGGTAACATTAACTACAACGCAGGTTTCCCTCGTGTTTGATCAGGTACAGTTCGTATCTATTGAACTGAACACATTTCCCTTTGGTTTCTCAGAATTTATGAAAACATTGTTGTTGGGATTATTTGCTAATTGTTCTTGTGATTGTTTGCTTTTCCTTCATCTCTTTTTCTATTACCGATTTCAAAACTTAAAAACATAAACATATTTCTAAAAAGTGTTGATAGATGAATGAACAACCAGATGGATAAATAACCCACTCTGAATATATACCAAAACCAAATCAAAATATATGAATAGAGAAAAAAAAAATCATATCAAATCTACTCAAGCACTGAATTGAAAGCGATAGAGAAAATAAGAGCAAATGAAACAAAACAAAAAAAGATTTTGAGTATTTAAGAGCATGTTCGATTGGTGGGTGGTGAGATTTGAGAGTATGACATGACTTGATGAATCGAAGAAAGAAGAGTCTTCGCCCTTTTTTGTTCTTTTTTGCCTTCCGGATTTGCACTTGTAAATTGCCAAAATGTATCCAATTCCAACGTTGTAGAGAATTGGCACAACGAGTAAGTCCCTGGCTAATACCAATTGCAGAACCATCAGACCCTTGCCATGCCCCTTGTCTCATACCTTGAGTCGAGAACCTTGTCTTGGTCACATCTTAAATCGAGTAAGAATGCAGGATGCTGAAAAAACTACCGTCTCAGTCATTCACTCTCTTGTATTCGAATTTGATCTCTCTTCCTATATAGTAGAGTAATTAAAATACCGATTTATAACTATTTTTTATTAACAAACCAAACAAACATTCACTTTTCTTGTCTGATGAAAAAAATTAATTCATTAAAAAGATTCACATACAAGAACATATCCAATTACACAAAAATTACAATTTCTTTATATACCAATAATCTACAACCCCAATTTTCATCTTTTTTTTTTTTTTCACTTCCCCTTTTTTTCTCTAATGACAATCTTAAAAATTGAGATTAAGAAGTTTTTCATATCGGTTTCTGATTTTTTTGGTCACTTATTATTATGTGCAAAACAAATTTTAGTTAGAGCTTTGATCTGTGTGTGTGTGTAAAGGAACTGGTGCTAGAGCTTGTGCCGTCCTTTTCTTATGTCTGGTTCATTTCTATGCAATTCTTGCATAGAATCAAAAGATAGACAGGAAAATTTGAACCATGAAAAGAGAAAGAATGAAGATCTGATCTTACAGCAGTTGATATGTGATTGGAATTTTTTATTTGTCTTTATAAAACAGCTTAAGATTTTGTTATTTATGAGTTTAACTACTGATTTTCAGGATTTTGGGTTAATCGTTTTATTAGTCCTTGAACTTAGACCCGATTTGCATTTGAGTACCTCAATTTCCAAAATGGTTCCCTTGGTCCTTTAACTTCACTTTCATAGGACAAATGGTCTTACCGTCAATTTTATTAACTTTTTCTGTTAAATGCAGGGGCAAAATGGTATTTTTATATTAAAACCAAAAAAATGAATAAAAAATCATATCTTTAAAATAACAATAAAAGAAAATCAGATAAAATACAACAAAAACAAAAAAACAAAAAAGTTTGGGGGGAGTAGAAATCGGGATAGGGGGCAGAGAGAGAGTTTAATTTTAATTTTTTATTCATATTTTAATCAATTTTGATACAAAAATACCATTTTATCCCTGCATTTAACAGAAAAGTTAACAAAATTAACGCCATGACTATTTGTCATAACGAAACTGAAGTTGAAAGACCACGGGAACCATTTTGGAAATTGAGGTACTCAAATGCAAATCGGGTCTAAGTTCAAGGACTAATAAAACGATTAACCCAAAATCCTGAAAATCAGTAGTTAAACTCATAAATAACAAAATCTTAAGCTGTTTTATAAAGACAAATAAAAAATTCCAATCACATATCAACTGCTGTAAGATCAGATCTTCATTCTTTCTCTTTTCATGGTTCAAATTTTCCTGTCTATCTTTTGATTCTATGCAAGAATTGCATAGAAATGAACCAGACATAAGAAAAGGACGGCACAAGCTCTAGCACCAGTTCCTTTACACACACACACAGATCAAAGCTCTAACTAAAATTTGTTTTGCACATAATAATAAGTGACCAAAAAAATCAGAAACCGATATGAAAAACTTCTTAATCTCAATTTTTAAGATTGTCATTAGAGAAAAAAAGGGGAAGTGAAAAAAAAAAAAGAGATGAAAATTGGGGTTGTAGATTATTGGTATATAAAGAAATTGTAATTTTTGTGTAATTGGATATGTTCTTGTATGTGAATCTTTTTAATGAATTAATTTTTTTCATCAGACAAGAAAAGTGAATGTTTGTTTGGTTTGTTAATAAAAAATAGTTATAAATCGGTATTTTAATTACTCTACTATATAGGAAGAGAGATCAAATTCGAATACAAGAGAGTGAATGACTGAGACGGTAGTTTTTTCAGCATCCTGCATTCTTACTCGATTTAAGATGTGACCAAGACAAGGTTCTCGACTCAAGGTATGAGTCACAAAATATGCTTTCCAAATAGCACTGTATAACATCATATTACTTTATGAGGTATGTTCACCTTCTTAATACGTTTAATATAGTCTTAAGCTCTGTTCACTTTAGATGTTCTAGTGAACTTTAAGGTTTCATCTTTAGAAACCAATCCAAAAATATTAATCTCTGCTTCTTTTGCTCACATTCACCTTCGCATTAATTTCGTCAGGATTACTTCCTGGAATATCTGGCATAGCCACTTTAAACGATGGCGGCCAAGTTTGAAGGATTCCTTCTTTGGTTTGATTGTCCATATTAAACGACTTATCAACATGACCAAGAATGGTAGGAAACAAAACTAGTAGAACTTGATAGAGTGCTGCTATTTCCACCCCGCAGTCCTATTTCCCCACCCACCTTATCTTCCCACCCACCACGTAAATTTGAAAAAACATAATCCTATTTTTACACCACCATTATTCATAAAATACCATTTAATTATTAATTCAAGCAAATTCTCCTTACTTTCATTCAAAGCATACTTCAAACCTTCAACCCCTGTCAATCAAAATGCGTGGGATCCTCTGTAAAGAATTATTAAAAATTAAAAAAATAAAGAAAATCGCTCTCAATGTTCATCGTCTCTCCACAGAACGAAAACAATAACGGAGAGAAATGCCAGAATTAGAAAGAAGACAAAGAGCAAATTGAGCAAATGGAACAGAAAGCTTGTGCCCTTGGGTTTAGAAACTGAGAAATATGATGGAATTGGATTGGACCCAGTTGGAAATTTTGAAGCTTTATTGGACTTTTGATTTGGGTTTGGTCGGGATGAGGGAGAGAGGGAGGGGTTGGGGTTTGACAAGGATGAAGAAGAATAGATGTTTTTTTAATCTAAAGTCCTTAAAAGTCATTTTACAAATAGATAAATTTGTTTTTAAATTTTGAAGATAAGGTGGGTGGGGAAATAAGACAGGTGGGTGGAAATAGTAGCACACAACTTAATATTATTTGATGAGTCTATAGAGAAGAATCAATTCCTACGAATACGATAGTCTTTCTTCAAAACGACTTAATATTTTCTAATCACATAGGATTCAGATGGATCAAGAATATGAATTTCAAGAACGGAACTCAAATGAAATGAGGAAGTGGATGGTTGGGTTTTTTGAAAAATTTCTTCTAATTTTTCTAAAACATATAAACCAAAGTTCTTGAAAATTATTTTTCTAAAATCCTTTGAAACTCTTGTTCATAAATTCCTTTGAAAACAAAGTTTCCTCTGATACAATTTTTCAATCACGCCCCAAAATCGAGACACGTGACAGCACGCGTACCTTGAGGATCCCGAAAATATAACACCTAAGCCCGAGGATTATACTCCAAAAATTCCCAAAATATGCTAAGCCTTTTTAATTTAAATAAAATGTGTTGGATCAGAGTTATCAATAACAGCTGAAAAATGAGTAAAACATTATATAAACTTTATTGATGATAAACCAACCCTAGAGGTCAAGGAAGTGCATCATCAATAAAGATTATATAATGCTTTATTCATTTTTGAGGTTGTTTTTAACATTACCAGAAAAGCATTGGAAGCCAATGTCGGTAATAATGATTGGTGCACTTGAAAGTGGCAAGTCCACCTTCTGTGAACATGTCATGCACTCCTTAATCCGTTCTTGGGTTCAGTGGCGGAGCCAGAATTTTATGGGCAACC
>NW_018921598.1:0-10386 GCF_002207925.1 Prunus avium | reverse complement strand
CTGCAACACCATCGCAAATCCGCAATCACCGAGAAAGAGTAACTGGTAACAACACATACCAAAGGTCCAGGCGGAAGATGGGGGGGAACTAGCTACCCGCACAAAACGTGCTCCCATAATCCAAGGGACAAGACGCACAAGAGTTTTAAACGCATCCCCACACCACAGATAGATGCCGCCACCGAAAGAGATCGACGGAAGTTGTACCCGCAGAGCCAAGGAGCAAAGTGTGGTGATTGAGAACCAACAATGAAGGGTAGCCGCTGGCCAAAGGAGAGAGAACTATAGAGGGGATAAAAGACTCAGATATGAGACATAGCTCCAAGAAAATGCACTCATGGGGAGTGGGAGGAGCTGACGACTCACAAGTATGGGAGGAAGCAAAGATGAGAAGACAAGAAACACAAACAAACAGAAAAAGTAAAAAACTCTCACTGAGGAGAGGATGAACTCTCACAAGGGAGAGAGGAGACTCTCACAGAGAAGAGAGAGGAAAGTAGAGACTTGTCACTTGTACAAAGAGAAACCAGGGGAGGAAGTGAGGAGGAACCAAGACCTCCTCCCCAAGTGCGGCGCCAAAGGGTGTTTTTTCTCTTAGAGAAGAGAGAGGTTTTTCTCACCCTAACAAACCATAGGCAAAGAGAAAACAATTTAAAAAAAAAGAAAAAAGAAGAGAAATTAACAATCTTAATTAAGGGAGTGAACCCAATTGAAACTTGATAATTTGGCAACAACAACAAAAAAACAAAAAAATTAACTTGATAATATATTATATGGAGAATAAGAGAATAAATACCCACAAATCTAGAGAAATGGGTGAAAATGACTATTAGATTTGAAGGACTTGTGTAAAAAATAATAATATGTATACTAAAATTTTAGAATATTGATCTAAAACATGAAAAAAGATGTAAACTTGAAGAGAAAACATTAGAAAACATTAGAAGTATTATAAAAGATCAATCTCGATCTCTTGGACTCCAGGGGCCCAAGAGATTTGTGTTCACTATTCGTTGGATGTAAATTCAACGACTTACTCATTCTTGCACTCATTTTAAGAAACTTTTTTGAACCGTAACCACAATTTCTTGAACAGCTGTGGTCCAAGCGATCAGAACTGTATAAAAGATATTAATATATAATCTTTTTTAAGGGTAATTACATTTTTTTGTCACTAGGGTTATGGTCGAATTTAAATTTGGTCATCAAAATTTTAATTTTTTGATTTTGGTTACTGAGGTTAGCTTCGTCAGCAAATCAAGTTGGCAATTAATTGGCACGTGTTGCGTGCATACAAGGGCATTATTGCCTTTTCCCCCACCCCATCTTTCTATGCCCTCTCTCCTCTCGCACAATCAGAGTCCCATTTCTCAAAAATTCTGTCTCTCAAGCAAAACCTCAAACCCATAAATTCCATTTGATATAAAAAACCCACGAAGCTTAAGCATTTCCTTTGCACACCCATGAAGTAAAAAAGATGATTCAACAAAACCCAGAAAGCAAAATTGAAAATTTTCACAAACCCATCAAGGAAAAGCTCAGGAATTTTGAGCTGAAACACCCCAACCTCCGCCGTAGATCTATGGTAGGGTTGAGTGGGTGTGCGAATTCGGAGGAGAATGGATTCCGAAGAGATTGGGCAAGTCCGATGAACTAGTGATTCCGGGGAAAAATCAAGGAGAGGCGGTGAGGAGTGTATATGGGTGTGGGTTGCGTTGGAGTGGGATGATGAGGGTAGGTGGGTGTGGGTTTGGGTTCAAACAAAACCCCTAGAGGGAGAGTTGGGGAAGAAACAGAAAGGGAAAAGAGAGAAAGGGAAGAGAGAGGGGGTTTTTGGGTTCGAACAAACCCAGCCCATTTAATTGTTCTTTATTAGTTATTTATTTATTTTTTTGCTTTGTTTTTTTTAATTTAATAATTGTTTAAATGGTGGAGTTTCAATTGTGCCCCTGCATGCATTCCCCACATGCGTCTTAATTGATGGAATGGGTCAATTGGATTTGATATGCTCTAACCCCAGTGACCAAAATCAAAAAATTAAAATTTCAGTGACCAAATTTAAATTCGATCATAAACCTAGTGACCAAAAATGTAATTACCTCTATTTTTAATATAAAAGTAGGGAGGGGGAAGGGCTGGGACCACATTGGTTTGCCCCTGCCCGGGTTCACGTTTGTCGGGTCTCGCTTTATGTCTTCCGAGCACAATGTGTTCAACAAAATGCCTCAATATGTTTCAAATTACTATTTTCAAAATTTGATACGATACACATGATTTGCCTCAATTTGTTTCGAATTACAAATTAAAAACTTTATAGAACACCCCTTTCAGAAATCATAAATTTAAACAGTAGCGCTACGGGTATCAACTTATATACCAACTTTTGGTTACCAACTGATATGGCATATAACATGGATTGTCATGTCACGTGCCACATCATCAATTTTAATTTAGTTAATTTAGTAATTTTTTTATAACTATTTTCATTTAAATCATTAAGCAGTTTAACAATCCCTCCCCCGCCACAACAATATTACCTCAACACCATCGCCGCCACACTATCATCCTTCAAACATCTATGGAGCCGATATGGCTTTTCTCTTTTGCTGGTTTAACCACGGCCTAGAAATTCCAAGTTGATTTGGGGAAATACTATGATGGAATGGAGAGGATGATATGGCACCACGGATTAATCTCAAATAGTATTCAGTTCCATGGATATGCAACCAAGCAACAATATTTTTCCAAATTTGAAGGGATATGCCCCCGATTTGGGTTGAATTAAAATGGTGAGAATGAATTTTGTTTATTTAGAAGATGATAAAATTAAATAAAATTAAAAGAGATGATGTGGCACATGATATGCCAGTCTATCTCATATGCCACATCGGTATGTAAAAGTTGATACACTAATTGGTGCCTATAGTATTATTGATATTTAAAACTTAAATGTTAAAATAATTCCTATATTTTTACCTATACCGATCAATTTAGTCTCGTGTTATAAATATGATAAATATGGTAGAATTGGAAAAGCCCTCCCTGATTGTTGCTGGCTTGCCAGAGTCATACAATCATAATTTTTGTGATATTTGCTACATTCCACAAATATAAAATAAAATATAAAAGATACACACTAGATATTCCACGCCTAACTAGACTCTCTTAACCAACAAAAAAAAGAGAGCATAATTAAATTAAAATATGAAACTAGAAAGACAGACACAATTCTTATTTCTTGGATCTTAAAATACCCTAAGCACAACAAGGAGTCCAAACTTGCATTGTTCCTCCTAATCAATTCAACGTCTCCACCACCTTTGATTTATGTGAACATGTCTTAGATGAATATACCAATTCTTTCCTTCAACTGAGGAAATATCTTGAGAAGGATGTTGCACACAGCTCTGTAATACCACTTACTCCATCTGTTGCACAACACAAGTGACCCAATGGCAACTCCAAAGCCAAATGTAAATCCAATTTCGACACTGATAAGATCCCAATTAACCTCATGATGATGTCCAGAATTTGGAGGCCTTCCATTCACTGTTGGTGGTGGTGACAATCCTGCTTTGTTATCCACTGTCAAAGGAGGCCCCCATAGTCCTTTATTTCCTGTAAATGAGGCTTTTGGAAATGTTGAAAACTGAGTGCTGGTTGGGATCCTGCCGACTAGTTGATTATTTGAGAGATTCAAGAACGAAAGGAAAGTAAGTTTTCCCAACTGTGGTGGAATGTGCCCGGTCAGCTTGTTCTGTGACAGGTCCAAGCACTCGAGTGCGCTCATGTTACCAAATGAGGATGGGATTTCGCCTGTGAAAGCATTTCTGGACAAGTTAAGGGCATGTAGTGATTTCAATTCTCCCATTTCCTTAGGTATTGGTCCACTGAAATTGTTGCATGAGAAGTCAATCAAGGTGAAGATAGAAAGAATCTTTACCAGATTCATCTCTGAACCTTTGTTGGTAACTGTTATACTTATACCATACTCAAAGCCCAAAAAAACTTCCGTTGGCTCACGGGAAATTTGCGTTGGATGGTTGTCCATGCCCGTTGGAGAATTAAGCTTGTGGCCTTTGATTGTCAATGGGAAACCAAATTCGGTAACCATCATTTTCTGCCATGTTCTCCAAAGTATTCCCTGTATTTCACCACTGAAATTATTGTGAGCTAGGTCTATGATTTGAAGCCCTGGCCAGGTGCCATTGGTGTTGAGACATTCAATACCTCCATAAAAGTTGTTGGACCGCAAAACAAGGACACGCAAGGTGGAAATGCTCTTCAACAAGCATGGGAAGCTATCTGTTATATTATTGTTTCCCATGTTTAAAACCTTCAACTCAGTGCATTTAGCTAGAGATTTTGGAACCTGGCCACGTAACTGATTTCTACCGATCTCTAGAATTTCCAATGAACTATCTTTAGAAACTTCAACATTAGAAATAGTTCCAGTGAGTTTGTTTCTCTCTAAGTTAAGTACACTGATATCGCGTATTGCAGTCAAGCATTGGGGAATCATGCCACTGAGAGAATTATTAGACATATCAAGAATCTGAATATTTGGGGCATTGCATATTGATGTTGGAATGAACCCATGCAAGTTATTGCTCGAAAGAGAGAAGAACAGTGTGTTTGTGAGGACATCACCAATATTTGATGGTATAGAGCCGAAATTATTTCTTGAGTAATCCAAATACTTGGCAAATGGTAGGAAAGTGGGGATTTGTCCCTGAAGTTGATTTGAATGAAGGTCAACAGTTTTCACCGTAGAAATATATAAAGGAGGTTCCAGAGTAACCAAGGAGTTACAAGAAAGATTTAGGGAATCAAGTTGATTGAAACTCCAAATCCAATGGGGTATCTTGCCCTGGATATGGTTTTCTGAAAGGCTCAAACTGGATAATGTGGATTGATTTCTCAAGAAATATGGGATTGTTCTCAATTTGTTAGCAGCCAAATTCAATGAAATAATTTCAGGAAATGAGGAATATGAGGAATTAGTACCATTGTATAAACTCAGCAAGCTATTGTACGAAAGGTCAATGTTCATAAGATTTTTCAGCTGTTGAGGGCCATTGAACGGAAAGGCATTGAAATTGTTGGAAGAAAGAAGAAGTGATTGAAGGCCTCGAAAATTAAATATAGAAACCGGTATTTGTCCTTCCAAATGGTTGAAGCTTAAATCAAGGGTATATAAGTTGGAAGAGACATTAGAAAATACAAGTTCACCAGAGAATTGATTGTAGGAAAGGTTTATTTTTGACAATAAGGGAAGAGAAAAGAGCGACGACGGGATTGATCCAGTGAAATTGCATTTGAAAAGATCTATCCTAGACAACATTTTGAGATTGCCAATTGATTCAGGCAGTGACCCTGAAAAGTTTGTCTGGCGTAGAATCAACAATTGAAGAGATCCATTATTCTTGGGGAATTCTGGCAAGGAACCACCAAGTTTAAAATTATCCGAAAGGTCAATAGTTTGTAGAGTAGGTACCTGAAAGATCTCTTTGGGAAATGTTCCATTCAACTGACAATTACTGAGACTCAAGGAAGTCAACTTTGAAAAATTGGCAAAGAATCCTGGAATTGGATCGGAGATGGGGTTCCTACTCAAGTCCAAGTCCCTCAGGTTTGGAAAGTTGGCAAAGGATCCTGGAATTGGACCGGAGATGTTGTTCGACCTCAAGTCCAACACCCTTAGGTTTGAAAAGTTGGCAAAGGAACCTGGAATTAGATTAGAGATGTGGTTCAAACTCAAGTCCAACTCCCTCAGGTTTGGAAAGTTGGCAAAGGAACCTGGAATTGGACCGGAGATGCTGTTCAAGCTCAGGTCCAACACCCTCAGGTTTGAAAAGTTGGCAAAGGAACCTGGAATTAGATCAGAGATTTGGTTCTGACTCAAGTCCAACTCCCTCAGGTTTGGAAAGTTGGCAAAGGATCCTGGAAATAGACCGGAGATGTCGTTCCAATTCAAGTCCAACTCCCTCAGGTTTGGAAAGTTGGCAAAGGGTCCTGGAATTAGACTAGAGATGTGGTTCAAGCTCAAGTCCAACACCCTCAAGTTTGAAAAGTTGGCACAGGAACCTGGAATTAGATAAGACATGTGGTTCCTACTCAAGTACAACTCCCTCAGGTTTGGAAAGTTGGCAAAGGATCCTGGAATTGGACCGGAGATGTTGTTCGAGCTCAAGTCCAACACCCTCAGGTTTGAAAAGTTGGCAAAGGATCCTGGAATTGGACCGGAGATGCTGTTGCTGCTCAAGTGCAACACCCTCAAGTTTGAAAAGTTGGCAAAGGAACCTGGAATATAAGAGATGTAGTTCCCACGCAAGTCCAACTCCCTCAGGTTTGGAAAGTTGGCAAAGGATCCTGGAATTGGATCGGAGATAGATTCAGAGCTAAGGTCAAGACCAACAACATGCCCATTGCTAGTGCAATTAACACCACCCCAAGAACAACAGTCGGTGCTTGAATTCCAAGATATGAGCGGGGTTCGCCATGAAGGTTGATCAAATTGAAGGCTTTTCTTCAAATGGAGTAACGATTGTTGCTGGTCTTTAATACATTGGCTATGAACTGCAGGGAGGAGGATAATGAAGCAGAGGAGGAACAAGTAATGCAGCAAAGTTTTCATTTTGGAAAAACCTTTTACTTTGAGAGACGCTAGCTGATGAGGGAAAGTTTTGATGAGAAAGAAAGGTTGTGCTGTCTTTAATATATACATATCATTATATGCATGGTAGAATAGAATTGGAAAAGGACACCACTTGATGAGATTAAATAGGGGTTCGCCATGAAGGTGGATCAAATTGAAGGCTTTTCTTCAAATGGAGTAACGATTGTTGCTGGTCTTTAATACATTGGCTATGAACTGCAGGGAGGAGGATAATGAAGCAGAGGAGGAACAAGTAATGCAGCAAAGTTTTCATTTTGGAAAAACCTTTTACTTTGAGAGACGCTAGCTGATGAGGGAAAGTTTTGATGAGAAAGAAAGGTTGTGCTGTCTTTAATATATACATATCATTATATGTAATTATATGCATGGTAGAATAGAATTGGAAAAGGACACCACTTAGCTTTGATGAGATTAAATCTTTGTCGTCGCTGATGGCTTGACTTTGAAGTCTTCTACCAATATAATCTTGTAGTAGTAACCAGGAAAATGGGATAGAACAAAAATAATGATGTTCCTGCAAAAAGGCCTCCACGAGAATCATGGTTGGCTTGACTTGTTGACTTAAAGGTCTTTCTTTTCTTTTCTTTTTTGAATTGAATAAATCATACAAATAATAGAGTGAGTAATCATATCTTTCATGATTATACTTATATATATTTGATCTTAAAAAGCAACTTTTAAGCATCAATCTTAGGATTATGTCAATTTTATCATTATTGTTTAAATTAAATAGTTTGTCGTTTGGATGTCACATTTAAAAGTGCTTTTACACTACATAAAAGAGCTTTTGATATTTTGTTGAGTGTTTGGCTGACACAGTAAAAACGCTTTTAAAAGTACTTAAAACAAATTTAAAGAATTCCAAAATATTATAATAAACATAGGAAATAAAAATTCACAGGATCCTAAAATAAAAACACGACTTAAAAAAGTATGAACTTCACCAAGTATAATTTTAAATCATAATCCTTCACAAGGTCCGCTTCAGTTGAACTTTGTAATTTTCCCCATGCTTAACTTGTAACCCTCTGTAGGTTTGAATGTATTGTTTCATTAATTAGTGGGTTTGAATGTATTGTTTCATTAATTAGTGGGTTTGAATGTATTGACTACCATGCACCTGTGCATCCATACCCTACTCAATGTGCATTAGTGCAAGTTCTCTGTTTCCAACTGTAGTTTAGGTCCTGTTGGATATGCCTCCCGTTATTAGCTCATGTATGTTTTTCTGTTTGTTTTCATGTAGATCTGGCACGGCGTGACAAGGAGAGAAGGGAAAGAAGACAGAGGTGGGTCTAGGGCTCCATTGCTGCTGCCTTAACTCTTGGTACTGCAGCCTTGGCATACTCTTATATCCCGTCTGTTGGTTTTTTTGGGTTTTAATATGAGAGAAAAAGAGAGAAAAAAAAATAAAGAAACGGTATTTTGGTATTTTAAAAAATTAAATATGGGTATTTTTGGTATTTTAAAAGTTTTATTAAAGGGAGCCAAGTGCTTCTCCCAAAACCACTCCAAGTGCTTTTGAATCTCACCCAAAGCGCTTCTGCAATTTTTGCCAAACACAATTTTTAAAAGACAGAAACGCTTTCACCCATTTAGAAGCGCTTTTCGCTTCTCCAAAAGCACTCCCAAACAAGCCCTAGTGCAATATCAACTTGAATCATGCATGCAGTACTTTTGCTTATTTCCCAACCACCAGATTTTAATCCAGAAATTCTCAGTGCATTTTATTCCATGTTAAACCCAATTAAACTCGAATTTTTAAATATTTAACAACCAAAAAAAGCAAACTCTACCCTTTTTTTTTTTTTTTTTTGTGCAATGGGATATTGATATGTCGGATTGAAAGACTATGTGGAAATTGTGATGTGAATGTGATGTTGTTTTATGGATTGAATTGTTGACATTAAAGTCTTGCCCTATCTTGTGTAGTGGCCCGGCTACAGTTTACGCGGTTTCCTACCTACTTGGATTTTTGGATGAGTACTGACTCGGCCAAGATCAATTAGTCATAGCTCATGGCTCAGTCGAAGAAAGCAGATGAATTTTGTGGTCTAGGATTCCCAGTATATCATATGCACATATATGTTCATGTTGATTTTTGGGTTGGAAGAGGAATTCTCCATAATCTTGGATTGGATGTTTGGTCCGACCTCAGACACGAAGATGCTGAGGAAATTTTGAACCAAAGAGCTCCATAATCTTGAATTTAAGTTCACATAATGCTCCTTATATTATATAACTATTGAGAGTATTTGTCCCACGTTGAAAAGTTAAGGGATCAAACTTGAGTTTATAAGGAGTTGGGCTACTCCCTCCACCGCCAGTTGATTTTGAGGCGGAATCTCAACTTCCTTCAATAACAACCTTGCATATCGTTTAGTTTTACCTACCAACCTACTTTCAATTATATGCTTCACCCTAACCAAAAAGGAAAAGTGGTCAATTATATGACATCGGACCTCTTTATTTATTTTTTACTTTTCTAACTTTCTTCAATTAACCTTTTTTTCAATTAGGTAAGGTATCTATAAGGGGCACAGCCTAATAACTATCAAAAGAAAAAAACAGTAAAAAACCAAGTTAAAGACTTGTTAATGGTAATCATATTCATTTCATATGACGCGTAATCTATAGATTGAGAATTTCATTTTCCAAAAAATTAACGTGATGATCTCCTTAGTGGTGTGGATAATCCTTTGAAATTTAGTTAGGAAGTTTGCATATAGTGATTCTATTATACACATATTTACAAATTATTCACATTTAATATATGTATCTTTTTACAAATCTTTTAGATAATACAAGTAAACTTTATGTATTATACACATATCTTTGCACATATTATTAAGTAAAAAAACTATACTTTTAAAATTTTGAATAATTAATATTGAAATACTCTATATTCCTTCTTCTTCTTTTTTTTGGTTAGATAATACGTTACTTACTATGCTTTTAAATATGGAAGTAATTTCACCTATAAATTTATACTAAAATCCACGTGATTGAGAGCCAGTACTAACAATTTGGATTTTAAGGCCTGTCAAAATATTTTATAGAGTTGCATATGTTGCCCAACTCGGTTGTAACCATGATTTTATTGCGGTGCTTTATGCATTGACTTGTTGACTTTGAAGTCTGTCTAGTGGGCCCGACTACAGTCTACATGTTGGTTTCCAACTTGGATTTTGTGGTGAGTATTGACTTGGTCCATCTCACAAAAAAATAAAAAAATAAAAAAATAAAAAAAATAAGTTTTGACTTGGTCTCCAGTAGAAGGAATGATTTCTGTGGCCTGTGCTCTTGTATAGCCATGTTGATTTCTGGGTTGGAAGAGGAATCCTCTATAATCTTGGATTGAACGTGAAGAGATATGTTGATGAAATTTCAAACCAAAAAGCTCCATAATCTCGGATTCAAGTTCACATTATATAACAACCTTGCATGTCATTTAGCTTTACGCACCAACTTACTTTCAGTCTTTTATCATCTCTACTTACAATTAATATTGAAATACTATTGCTTCCTTTTTTGTCAGACAATAATATGTGTACGCATTGTATTCTTATTTTATAATTTTTGGGTTGGAAAGCAGGTAATTTCGGACAACTCAAAGATTCTGCGTCTCTCAGGCGCTTGCGAATAGAGCAGACTTTGTTGGGAGAGGTCCCCGCTTTGCGCCCGACAGTACCTCGAGGGTTAGTCCC
>NW_018921597.1:48989-61431 GCF_002207925.1 Prunus avium | reverse complement strand
ATAATAATAATAATAAGGGTGTTTTTGAGTTTTTATTGGGCTTGAGGTTTTTTAAAATGGGCATACCAAATTCCCAACTGATCACCAATCAAGCATCAAGGGAGTACACGGCGAAGCACACAAGGATAATCTAGTACCTAGACAAAATCTAAGAGCTTTTGAAGACATTCCCTACCTTCACTATCCAACAAATTTCTCGGGCAGAAAACACACATGCAAAGCGTTGGCGAGTCAAAGAAGCAGAGTCGCAGAACTTGATGCAGATCAATGAGGATCCCAATTGGCAAGGCCCCATCATCAACTACTTGGTAAACGAAAATTTTCCAAGGGAGAAGTCTGAGGCCAGAAAAATCAAGCAGAAAGCTGCAAGATACTATATGAGGGGCAACAAGCTTGTTCGAAGGTCATACTCCGGCCCTCATCTCACCTGCATCAAGTATTCGCAAACTCTTGAAGTGCTCTGTAAAATCCATAACGGCGAGTGCGGCAACCATTCTGGGGTCAAATCACTTGCTCAGAAAAGCTTTAAACATATGCTATTTTTGGCCTACCATGAGACACGACTCCACAGAGTATGTCAAAAGATGTGATTGATGCCAACGATACAAGCCGATACCTAGCCTGCCTACTGAAGTGTACCATCCACAGAACAGCTCGTGGCCATTCATGCAATGGGCCTTTGCCTTAGTAGGTCACATGCCGCAGGCACCTGCCAAGAAAGACGGATCCTGTGATTTTTCCGACATCTAATCGATGTCGGGCCCACTTACTAATTACAAATATTCTCTTCCACTAAAACAAAATAAATGAGGGCCGAGACTTCTACCGAAATTTCAGCAGAATCTCTCCTGAAAAACGAACTTTACCAAATTTTTAACCTTTCAAAAACACAGTTTAAAATCACCAAACTAGCATGCACAAAGTACATCACACACAACAAACAAACAGGCCTCCGGCCTCATAACCAAACATTTTCTAAAACGTTCTTGCTTTTGAACTCTTTTGTAAATCCATACACCTGTATCAAATATCGTAACAGTAATAAGAAAAGACATTTCTCCTTCCAAAATTCATTTCCACACTTAGAACAATACAAGCACAACTCAAACAGTTTATTTTGCGGCTGCACCTAGGTTAAACCCCAAGCTACCTACGTACCCCTTTGTGAGGGATCAAGCCACACGTAGTTCTTATATCAATAATTAGCATCACACACACAGAACATTCAAAACTTCTATAGTCACTCTCTATCAACCTGTATACGTGAATTATCCGTTACAATTTACAGTAAACAAAACTATTGTAGCTACCACTTTTTTATAACCAACTAGAAACTAGCTAAGCTGCAATCTATATACTCAAGATATGGTATAATTTCACAATATGGTCCCACGTACATAAGCAACCACAAGATAGCATACACCAGATACAACTAACCTTCCCAACGAACATGCCTTTTTCCGAGGCGCCTGTTTACCCAAACATGAGAAAGTCCGATTAATCTTACGAAACACATGAGTTAAGACTATACAAGATTCCACAATTCCAAAGGAGTATCACAATTCGGAAAATATACATATATCGTCCAAGTAAAACCAATGTTTAAATTTAGATTCATTCTCAACTTCAATTTCCACAAGGCATATAACTAAATATTTTAAAAATTCCTTTCTTCCCATGATTCATAACTCAAAACCATTTCCCACAACCATACCTTATCCAAGGCGTATATTGCAAAACAACACTGTCCAAACATCATAACAATGATCGCACTTGTGCAGAGCACTCACCATGCACATGCTCGAGAAACCCTAACCCAGAAACAGATCTACACATTTTCCCACATATATAAATATACATATATATATACACACACACACACCCCACACCATCACCATGTACCAGGGGAAAACAATCCAACACGGGAATTGTTTGACTAAACCATATGGGAGAATCCTCAGTTGACCATGTGGCTAGGGAACGAGCCGTCTAACCGGGGGACTAGGCTCACCAGCCCGCACAGTAGAATCCTCAATACTCATACGTCTATAAAAAGTTATACGCACGCAGACTGCCGGCCAAGGGCCTACGAAACACCCCACCAAGGGTGCCCGAAGCAACCTCAACAGAACCCCAAACATCATAATGAATTAAATCTAAGGGAAAAGAAGTTGTATGATTACTCAATAGATAAACAACACAATGACTTTTAGCCAAGACACAAGTTTCACAGTTGAACTCAAACTCCACTTGATGGAGAAGTAAAGATAAAAAAAAAAAATACTTGAGGTAACCAAATGACGAATGTCCCAGGCGACGATGCCAGGAGGTGTGATTAACGTTATCAGAATAGGCTGCAGCCTGTAGTGCTAAGTAATACAACACGCCCTTCGTGTACCATGCCAATTATCTCTTGAGTGTTAAGATCCTGAAACTAGCAATAATAAGGATAGAAAGTAGCATAACAATTGTATGATAGTGAAGAAATTTGGCAACAGATAATAAATTGGAATTGAGGTTAGGGACAAGCAAGACATTTGAGAGAGAGATAAGGTGTGGGAAAGACAAAGAGTAGTGATGTAGGGATGACGGAGTGTAGAAGACAAGAGAGCAAACATGCGAGATTCAAAAGTCATATGATCACTAGCTCTAGTATCAATTATCCATGTATTTGTACCATTACGTTGTGGTGGGTCATAAGCAGATAAAAGAACATAAGGTTCCAACAAAGTAGACCCCGTACGAGCAACATAGAATGTCTTATCATGAGCCATGAATCAAATAGCACACAAAAACAAAGCAAAGATCATAATGGAAATACACAATAGCAAACCCTAAAAAAAAATGGGGAACATCAAGAGGCAAAATTAACGGCAAGGCAATGGCAACAACAACAACAACAAAAGTAAAGGGAAAGGCATGATTGTTGTTAATGCTGAATATTTTTGTCTACACTTTATTCCAAAGCTGAAAGAATTAAAGTATTTATGACTCTTGCAACTAAATTTTAACTGAAAAATAAAGAGCATGATTGTAGATGCCCCTACCCTAAGAGCATCTTCAACAGTCTCTTCAATAGCTCTGATTTTTCAAAACATTTATTTTACTTTGGAAGAACAAAACCTACATTGAAAATGCTAAAAACATGCACTTTTTCTTTTAAGATACTAAATATATAGACATTCTTCACATGTTTTCATTTTTTTATACACACTTTATTAATTGAATTGAAGAATCACTAGAGCATATATATATATATATATATTATTAAAGTAGCAAACAGATTTTTTTAAATTACCACATTCATCAACAAATTTTTAATTTGACAAGTTCAATTTGTTACTACTATTGGAGATGCTCTGGGTTAGCAAAGTCCAGGTGCACCCCAACCATCATGCCATTAAACAGGGCATAAATTGAAGAGCGGTCCGCCACATCACGGTTATGTCTAACATGATTGTTTATTCTTGGGGTGCTTACAAAGGAAACTACCTCCAGCAACTCAAGTCAGAGGAGATAAGGCCCACATGTTTCCCACCTCCACTAAGAAATCCTTTTCCGGTTTCTCTGCACTAAAGATTTCTGAATTTCCAAATAGTCCAAGACCCGATCTCGGAAGAACCCCCTTCCATCCCGTCTTATTTCTTGTCAGTAGTAGTGCACGTTCCAGTTCCCGTTCGGCAAGTGAGTAATTCTTTCTCGTTAAGATTCTCCTCTCACCTCTCTCTCTCTCTCTCTATCTCTCTCTCTCATGTTTTTAATTTTCATTTCTTATGCTATTAAGAGAAAAGTTATATTCTCCCTTCACCTCTCTCTCATCTTTTCGTTTCGTTTACAACTATATGGTTTTGAATTGCTACGTATCAGAGTGGCCTTACAGACGAACTAAGAGTTATCTCATTAACAACATAGAACGATTCTACTATCCTTATTACAGAGAAAGCGATAACCACTGACTCGCTGGTAACCTGTTCGCATTTGTTTTCTTTTTTCTATTTCTAATTTGTTTCCTGTTTTCAATAAGTTTATACCTCCAATATATAAATTATAAAATAAGACTTTGTAGGTGTGCACAACTTATAAGAGAGAAAAGAGAGATTCATAAATGGAGAATGATTTCGTTGAAGCAGCTCCTTCATCTACAGTTGATATTCCAGAATTTTTAAAATCCTTCCCGAAGCTGTCTAGCTCTGATTCATCTGCCAATCTTGTTTCTTTACCTAATGGTGCTAAAGTTGTTGCCACTGAAAGTCTTGCTAGAAAAACAGCTTCTCATTACACATTAGCGGACATGTTAAAAAGATCAGACGTTACTTCGCGATGGGAGGATGGTCGTGTTGTGGACGAGTATTCCAAAATTATTCGGTCAGTTTGCAAACAATTTAATTTTTTTCTTACATTACAACTTTTTTCTTTCTTTCTAAATGTTACTAACTGTGTGATTGGATGTGGGAAATAAACTTTGGAGTGAGACACAAATCAGAATCTCTATATTGGCATACATAAGTTCCCGTGTTTGGATTAAAAAAACATAGAAATTTAGAAATTCCACGTAACAAAAACATGAAATTTGAATTGCAGAAATCTCAACTTTAAATAGTTGTCATTTCTAAAATTCTAAGAGAATAGAAGTTATAAAATAGTAAATTTCATGTGTAAAACCATTAGCCAAATAAGAAATTTTACAAATTTTAGAACATTAGTTTACATCATTTTAAATTCCAGCGTTTATGAATTCCTCTACTAGTGCACTAACTCTACTTTTTCAAAAGGGATATTATTGAGTTACTATTCCAATTGGAGTTGAAAGATATACGTTCTGGCAACTTGAACGATGGTGACATAGTCATTATTCATGGTAGAGCAAAGATCCCCTATCTTGCAAATCCTTGTATTGAAACTAAATTGCCAAGCTATAGACAAGAATTCAAATCTTTGGTTTCAAGAATGCTCGGGGAGAATGCTGCAATAGTGGAGTTAGTGCACTTCTATGGCAAGATCGACCACCTTGGGTAAGAAAACCATCTGATCAACTTTTAACTATTTTTTTAAATAATAATAATTATTTATATAAAAGTATCTTTGCTTGTGGATTAATCTTCCTTGTATACGTGAAGGATGACTTTTAACGACTTATGGTATCATCCTCTGCTCCAATCATCTAATGAGAGATATTTTTTCCCTCTTGACGCCTGGTTGCATCTTCAATATGAGAGAAGAGATACATGGAGAAATATGTATCAAAATGTGGTGAATAATGATATTGACATTAACACAATCATTGGAAAATCTAAATATAAGGCTTTTATGTCAGTTCTTTTAAAAAAAACCAAAAGGGAAGGTGCATATAAGAATAATGCCTTGGGAGTGTTTGATTACTCAAGAGACATACTCGAGAATGTTAATAAATTTGTGGACAAGGACGATGAAAGAATTTCGGTATGCATATCAACTTAAATTACTTTGTAAATTTATATATATTTATATATAAAAGAATGTTTAATAATTTGATATCAAAACGTTTGCAGACAAAGCATGAAGTGGAAGAAGAGCTTACTTCATTGTTCCCCACACGGCTAATAGATTTATATGAGTTCTTGTATTGCATGGGCATTAGTATGAACTCCTTAGGGCTACGAAGGTACACTACTACACAAAGTACTTTCTATAGCATTAATTAATAGCATTTTGTTTTCTGAAACAATTTTAATAAAATTGCTATAGTAGTAAATGAAGTAGAACATATATATACATTCCCCTTCTATTGAGGGATCCCTCAAATAATTATTTGAGGACACCTTTTAGGATCCCCTACAATTTTTTTTTTCCAATGATCCAAACCATATTTTTCACATCTTTATTCATAGACCATCCTTGTAAAAAATCATGCTGATTGAAAATCATTACAACATCTAATTGGGACCAACAAAATAAACGAATACGGTGCCTTCCACAAAAGACTATAATAACAATCATCTTCTTGATTGGTCAAATTGTTTCCGATTCAAGTAATTCTTTTGCATAGATGATCTTTGAATGAATATCTAAAAACTCTTAAAAGTGAATATAAAGGCAAAAACTCTTAAAAGTGAAACGTTCAAAATCCTGAAATTAACCTTAGTTAAAGAAAATGTTAAATCCAAAAATATTTTATCAAAACAGTTATTCTCTCATCTGGATGTCTACACGTTATTATCGTGCGGATGACATTGTAAACAATGAGGAAAGCAAGGAGGGGTAGTAGAAAATACATGACGTTCGCACGATAATAACATCCAGACGTCCGTATAGGAGAAAATATTTTATTAAATAAGACTAAATTAGTACACTTACAATATGTTTAAATTTAATTAAATAAAATATAAAAGGAAAAAGAGTATTATATAAGTTAAGGGGCGCACGCACGGGTAAACTGAGTAAAAAAAAAATCCAACTGGCACACGCCTACGGCTAGTGATTAGTGTCACTTTGAGACGTCAACTTCGCATTTATTTGAAGCTCTCTCAACCAAGTTGATTAGTAAATTTTCATCTAAATTCTCGCAGATCATATTGCTTAGACTCTAATTGGATTTAGACCAAGCTCCTACTCCATTATGAATCAGAAATGAAAAATCGTACATCTCAATCCGCAAATCGTAACTCATAAAATACTATTTGGATTCTGGAAATCGCAATAGAAATCTCAGTCGTAATCTTCGTTGCAATCTCAATCTTCGACCAAGATTCACAAATCGCAAGCTCTGATCAAAATTCAAGAATTGCACAAGGTCCTTTGTAATATGCATATGAAATCGTATTGTTTTGGCTTTGGTTGTAGAGCTTCTAAGCAAGATTGCAACTCAAATATGAAATTAGGTCCACTATTAGTGATGATGTCGATGCGATGAAAAGATAATAAAAAAAATCAATGTATTATAAAACTCATAGACATAAGATTTTATGTTTTTTATAGGATGTAAAATACCTACGAAGATGTTTATCCCAAAGTGTTATACTAGTGTATGCTTCAATTTTTAGTTTGTATCTGATATCATGTTGTTCTATTATTCCCAGATCAATGTAGACTCAGAACTTTGATCATGAACACAGCTGCCCAACCTTCACGCCCCCAAAAGCCAAAGAACTTGACCATGATCGATGTAGACGTAGAACTTTGATCATGAATATGATCCTAGCTTAATGGAGTTGATTGCATGTTGCAGCATTTACATTGCTTTTGCATAAGCTAGTTTTTTCTAACTCAAGTTTTTAGTACCAAGCCTCGAGTTTCACATGATATGCTCTTTGTGAATGTTGGTTCATAATCATGCTATCCTTTTATCCCATGCCACTATTATCTATGCTTTATAACATTTTGGAGCTTTGATCCCTTGTCTGGTATGATTATGACTAGTCATATCTACTGGTTAGTTGTCATTGGGGTTTTATGTTGCTCAGGTTGTAGGTTATTTGCTTTGACCTATTTCGTTTTGATTTGATATGGTTACTTTTGTCAGATTTTGGACCAAATCAATGCTTTTGGTTATCTGATTAATATGCCTTGGATTGTTTTCTATTTGATACATTATGTGTTTTGGCACTTCTCTTTTGAGCTCTGCATTTGCTATGATTTTTCTTATCTTTAGCCTACTCTTACATGTCATTTGATCTCCTTCTTTTGATGTGATTTGGAAGTTTTTTGGACTTTGTCTAACAGGACTCGTCCTGGACTTTCCCCTTGGAATCCGTGACGAACCTTGCTTCCCGTCCAGATCTAACTGATGTCGGACCCACTTTCCTGAAACGTTCTTTAGCCCTAATTTAAACTGATAAAGGCTTCAACTTCTATTGAAATTTTGGCAGTCTCCCTTGTAACTGGAACATTTCCCAATTTATAGTACCTGCAAACAAGTGCCAGAACAAACCCTCAAATGGGCTTCACACCTTCTACCCAAGCTCAAAATGAGTAAGCAGAGCAACTAAAGATTAAGTTTACAACTCGGGGAAAATGAAAGTAGAGAAAGATAAATGAGGAATTCTTATAGTGCGTGATGAACACATAATTATTACAATTTCTATCCCTAATCTATATTTGTTAGTACTTTATTTTAATGAAGTTTGCACCAATTAGAATGTTCCATTGCATTTTAAGAATCCATTTGCACTTCATTGAAAGATAGGCTAATTCATTTGAATTCTCTATTTGGTTATCTCTCCTTGAAGTGGCACCCAAACTCTTATCAATTGGGCAATAATTGTTACATTCTAATATCATGATTTTATATAGGTGCATGTTGGAGCTATTAAGGAGAAAGAATGTGCATGCATGTGAAGTAAAAAGAAAAGAATGAAATGAAATGAAGCCAATTCCAGTCCATTTCCGGAAGTCAACTTGCAAGGCCCAAAACGTTCCCTTCTACTGCTCAGATGAGAATACATTCTTCATAAAAGTTGTTCCAATGGGTGTCTATTATGACATATCCAAATTTGAGCCCCATTGGATACATATTGAAACCTCAGGCCTTCCTACACCAAGCCTGGTTCAGAAGAATCGTTTTTTCCAGCAACCAAAAGAAAACCCATGTGAAGAAAGCTTGAGGTGCAGCAGCTAAAGAATTGAAAAGAATGCATGAAGTGCCACACGCATGCCAAAATAGGATGAAAGCCACTAAGAAGTATGGGATGAAAGCAAACAATTCAACAATGGAAGTATGGGATGGAATTGATTCCAACCACACTAACTTAGACAAAGCATTTGATGGCAATTGACGGGTGAAACACTTGGTAGTAGCAAGGTGGAATAATAGTTTAATCAAAGCAAGTTGCAACATGAGCAATTCCCATTCTCTATAAATAGAGTGTTGCCGTAGAAGGAAAAGACACCAAGCTCACAATCTTCTCTTGAGCTCTCTCTCCTTCCTCCAATTCTTCTAGTTCTAAATTTCTGTTTTAGTTTTATTTTATGGGGAACTAACTCCCTAGCTAAGGCTAGGGAGAAAGCTTTTAATATAAGTGTGTAATTTTTATTAGTTTGATCCAAACTTAAGCTTTAATGTGATTTTGTAGTTTTTGTTCAAATGGAATTTGTAGTTTTCTTTTTTAATTAATTGATGAATGTTTGATAATCTATTTCATGGGTTCAATCATGTTTTTCCCATTGTGTAGTAAAAACTTTCATGCTTTTAAAAGAGAAGAGAATTACTAAAGATTAATAGAATTTTGACGAAGATTATTTTTTGATAATTTGTTGCCAATGGTACAAGTTATGCTTAGAATACTTCTAAAGGAAATTAAAAAGAGCTGTAATTATTTTGAACAACTACATTGGAAAATATTTTGTGGATCAAATTATTAAGAGTTGCATGTTTATGTTAAAGTGGAACCCCAATGCCTTAGTGTTTTAGTCAATTGAATTTTCTTTAAATCAAATCTTGCATAAATTTACTTCTCAATCACACTTGTTCTTTTTCATCTCTGTTATTTTTTTTACACCGCTCTCTGTGGAAACGACACTCGAACTTCCGAGCTACACTACTATACGACACCTTCCCTTAGGTTTTGCAAAGTGGTTTTAACAGTGCGGACTGCGGCGATGCCTCGACTTGGTGGTCTCAACCTCGAATATGTAGAACCTGGGGGGCGCAAAACAAAAAATGTGAGTGGACGAAAACAAGGCTTTAATTATATTCAATATAAATAACCCCTATGTTTTAGAAAATAATGCCATGCAATAAAATCTTTTGTATACGTACATATATACATATATACCATCCGATACTTGAAAATAATTCAATTCAGTAAGTTCATGTCATAACATATGATAAGGGAAAC
Organism: Prunus avium; assembly: GCF_002207925.1. The sequence continues at coordinate 51,619 of NW_018921597.1, read as the reverse complement.
TATATAATTAATACTTCTCAAATTCTTGAAAAACGATGTAAACTTGTTCTTTTAATCCTTACTGTAAAACCGTATATTCAAACCCACACAAAAAATATCCCGTTAATACAAAATATAATCATCAAAACCCAAAATCCTTTTTCCCGCAACCATACCATTGCAAAAACACAATATGCCAAATAATTTTTAAATATCCAATCTCAATTCCGGACTTCATTTCAAATGTTCATACTTGTGTAGAGTACTCTCAATGCACATGCTCAAGAAACCTCAACCTGGAAACAAAACCATGTGTGTGCCCGACACCTAGCAGGTGCCGGGCACAAATGACCAAATTGCCCTTCTATTAAAATCTAAATTTTAATACAAGTTTGACTTCTGCCGAAAATTCGGTAGAGTCTCCTCTGTATTAGTTTATTTCCTAAAATTTCCACCTGTCAAACAAGCATATAAAAATATATCCCAATGTTCAGTATGCTATGATTTACATCCTAGGGCAATTCATCAGAGCAATTCTAATTCAAAATTTACAATGAAATGGTATAATTACAAAGTGATCCTACAAAGCAGAACAGATGGATGAAGTGTGGTGACAGCCCTGTTGTGGCGCTCTGGTGCATGTCTATTACCTGGGGGCGCAAAACATTTAAGAAAAATGCGAGTGGACAAAAATAAAGTTTTAGAAAATAGTATAAGAACATACTAACCCCTCTGTAAAAACATTTAGAAATCTCGATTATATTCCTTATATACTCGTACAAGAATTTCCAAGACATGCATATATATATATATACATACTAGTAGTCATGCATTCAATTGAAACATCAAGACGTTTTTGAAAACATTATAAAAGAATAAATCCTTTCCACCTAGGTGTACCCGTCATTTAATCGTCAATTCCCTTATTTCCGTTTATTCCCACATATTACCGTCAATTCCTCATCTCACCGTTGGTGACAAATCCTCACAAGTCTCGGTAACACAAAGTCGACCCGAGCCGCAATCTCGCTGGATTCTGGAGAAATTTAGTCGACATGATCCGCATTCCTCGCTCCACACGGTCCGGATATCCCTAAGACTCGTGGGGCAAAGTCAAACGCACAGACTATACCGAAGGCAACAATTTTTATCCGAGGGAACATTTATTTCGAGGCAACATTTATAATTCCTAGGTACCTAGGGTGGTTTAAAATAAAATATATATTTCCGAAAAAGATTAAAGTTTATAAAACTATTTCTCAATATTCTTAAATCCTGTTGCCATTACCCTTCCTACTTTCCAAGCCATGCTCAACTTAAATATAAACAAAATATAATAAAGATAATCGAGATTAAACCATCATGCTTGGAAAGTGAAATTCATAATAACTCATGCAAGATCAATTAATCAAACTTTAGTTGCATCAAATCATTTATAAAAACAAAAAATCCACTCATTGAGTGTTCGAGCTAGTTGGAACTTTTGAGGGTCCCTCCTGCGGGTCAGCTAGTGCTCGAGTACCTATTTAAACCAATATGAATATTTAATCAATAAAATTACTCAACATAAATATTTAATCCGAAACCCTGACTCCCAACTCCTAAAAGTACGTGTACCAAGTTTAAGATCATTCCTATGCCCACTTAAGCATTCCCAATGATTAGAATGGTCTGAAAAGACCCGAGACTCAAAAAGAGATAAATTCTCAAAAAGTTAACCCGGGACCCCGTGGGGTCCACGACCTCAAAATTCCAATCCGAAAGTTCCTAGAGATTCCATTATATTTAGGAAATATGTCCTGAGAGTTTGGTCTCGATCGAATGGTCGGATTAATCACGATCGCCCGATCGGACGGTTATTATTTAATTAAACTTTGAAATATTGAATCGGAATATCTGAGACTCCGATTCACGATCCTCGAAATCCTATACGATCCTAAGAGTGCCTAGATCAACATATATTAAATTGGAAGCGATCCAACGGTTCGAACATATCGACCCCGAATAACGCACAATATGCAAAATCCATTCGAGGTTCAAACGACATCCAAATTGGAATCCGAACACACCTAAGCGCTCGTGACAACTAGAGGATCACATCGGGACACAATGCCCCTTTGCTACAGTGCCCACGTGCCGCCACGAGCTGGCAACACATGGGTATCCTAAGCAATAGTGGCTGCCGAAAAAACCTCAAAATTGAGGGCCAAGATTCCTACCCTAGGTTCAGAACATCAATTGAAGCCACTTTTGTTCTTGGACCTACCCCGAAAAATGGCCGGAAGTGGCCGGAATTTCAACCCGAAATTCGGTCAAACTTTGATTCCAAAAACGAATTACCTAGGCTACAAATTGATCAATTCCTACCCAACCATCAGCTAGAGCATGGAAAATAGGTGAGAAAGCATACCTCACACGTCAAGATTGGTGGCTAGAGGAGGGAGAATGACGCCAGTGAAATTTATGTCAAAAACCGGCTGTTTCCATCGCGATTTCCGGCTGATTTCGCAGCTACCGGCAGCAGGGTAGGGTCGGGGTGTGATGGCGGAGCTGGGCCGAGTGTTTTGGGTCCGGTCTCGAGGGTTGGAGTGGTCAGCAACGGTGGTTATGAAGGTTTGGGGGAGTGGCTGGGAGAAAATGAAAGGGGGGGG
>NW_018921597.1:15907-43114 GCF_002207925.1 Prunus avium | reverse complement strand
TATATATATATATATATTAAATTTTAAATTTCTTGGTTTTGGCATCTTCTTGACCATTGACATTTCCTTATTTTGTTTCTTTTGTAAAGGAAGATGATTGATGAGTTTGAGAAGGTCAAGCAAACAATTGGCAGTGTTTGGGAATTCCTCGATATTAGATCACAGCCCCTATACCACAAGTGTTAAAGATCATGACTACAAAACTTGGGGATACAAAGGGCATAGAGTGGAGAAATAATGATTGCAGAACTTGGGTTTACAAAGGGCAAGAATATATGGGGCTTGGCCTCCAGTCTTTTAGTGGAGAGTTCTTCACTCGGTTATGTTATGTCTACTATTTTTGGATATGTTATGTGTACTTGAATGACTGGTATGCTTATTTACTTTTGAATGGGAGAAACTTTTATTCAAGTAATTTTCTATTGATCTATTTATCTAAATTTATTGTTTTTCGAAATTACAATATGTTAATGAACAAAAGGTTATCAAAAAACAGAATATAAATAAAATTATTAAAAATGCTTAAAATATACATACTTTAGTGACCAACTAAGTAAGCTTTAGCGACCAAAATCTCGTAGTCACCAGAAACTATCAGCGATGAACCAATCTCTTTGGTCACCCAATCCTTCCACAGTTCGCGGCAAATTTTGGTATTTTCGCGGGAACCTGTCTTTATAGGCGACCAACTGTTTACTTTAAGGCGACGAAACCAATTAGTCGCGAAAGTATTTTGGCGACGAAAATTATTTTTCGTCGCCTTTTGTCATTTTTACTTTCAGCCATGAGCTTTGGGCGACAAAGCTAGCGACGAAATTATTTCGTCACTAAAGGTTTTTGGCGACGAAATATCAGCTTTTAGCGACCAAAGATGGTAGTCGCCGAAAGGGTTTTTCCTTGTAGTGTGCATATTTGAAATGCAAACGCTGAACCCCTAAACGCCTGTGTGCAAATAACAATTCTAGGAAATTGGAAACACTGAGTTTCTCAGTTAAAAAACTCATCTTTCTCTTTTGATGCCAACCTCAGTTCTCCATTAACAAGCCCAAAAACTCCAATTGGACATCATGATTAGAGTTCTCGAGTAACAAAACAAATCTCAAATTGAAAAAAAAAAAAAAAGTAAAAAGAAAATTCAAGAATCCAAGTCTTTAAACAAAATCAACAACCTGATTGTTCAAAAGTTCATAGCTTATTTTGATGCACAAATCGATAACCTCATACATGGAAGAAAACAAATCCTCCATAAAATGAAAATTACATGTCTGATGCTTTGATGTATGGATACATCAAAGTATTGAAGAAAAACCGTTGTACAAGGGGGCAGTTTATATTTGCTACATATTGGAGACACAAATGCGAATGCAAGTTTTTGAAACCTAAGGAGTGTAGATGTAAATTATTATTATTGATTTGCTCACACTGATTTCTTGAAATAATGAAAGTTGTTAATAAAGAAGAATGAAGAAACTTTTGTATAGTTTGTTATTTGAGATTCAAGGTCTCGCTTCTAGAAGAGTCTGAATGGTAATACTTTCGAAATGTTTAGCAAAGCGTGTTTCTACTTTGTAATTAATTAATTAATTAATTTGACTAATTTGCATGGACAACGACCTTTCTAATTGGCCATTTTGATGCATTATCATTCATAAAAAAGTACTCGGTACGTGTCCAATTATTTTTGGCTTATTTATGTACATGCCCCTTGTGCTTTCAAACTTGTTTCAGATTACTGTCTCAGATTACCACCTAGGCTTTGAAACGTCTCAAAATACCCCCTACACTTTTAAAAACGGTCTCACGTTGCCCATTCCGTCAGTATTATAGACGTTCCGTTACGTGCTTTGGGCCCCACTTCGTTTTAATCCTTAACATTGGAGAATAAGGGTTTTTTCAGCTTCGGAAAAGAGGAAATGGGGTATTTGGGTGAGAAGAGGAAATTTGGAGAGGAAGGCTAGGGCTTATCAAAATCTGAGGTGGGGTTCGAATTTTGGGAGAATCTGGAAAAGAAATCACTGTTTGGGCTGGGTTGCTGCGACTGCAGCTTGCAATCTATACCCAGTTCCTAATCCTTCGCCTTGAAGATACAAACTACAAAGAACAATGATATATTTGTCTCAAAATACCCCCTACACTTTTAAAAACGGTCTCACGTTGCCCATTCCGTCAGTATTTTAGACATTCCGTTACGTGCTTTGGGCCCCACTTCGTTTTAATCCTTAACATTGGAGAATAAGGGTTTTTTCAGCTTCGGAAAAGAGGAAATGGGGTATTTGGGTGAGAAGAGGAAATTTGGAGAGGAAGGGTAGGGCTTATCAAAATCTGAGGTGGGGTTCGAATTTTGGGAGAATCTGGAGAAGAAATCACTGTTTGGGTTGGGTTGCTGCTACTGCAGCTTGTAATCTGTACCCAGTTCCTAATCCTTCGCCTTGAAGATACAAACTACAAAGAACAATGATATATTTATATATCCCATTTGAAATAGATGAAAGCACATCAAGAGACAAGCTCATGTCACCACTCCCTTTCATAAGATCTAGATTAGTTGGGCACAAGTCGGGCAAAACTAGTCCCTCTACTTCTAGTTGCTTGTGCTCTTCTTCTTGAGTAGACTTCCAAACTTGCGGAGTAAAGTCTTCCTCTTCTTCCGTTGCTGCTGCTGCTGCTGCTTTGATGGAGAGATTCTACCATCATCAATACTTTCGGTTGAAGTAACTCCATTAATTTGATCCAACCCCTCCTCACCACCCCAACCTTTGAGTCCACTTCCTCTTCAAAGGATTCCTGCTCTTGTTCCCTCTCCGGCGACAATTCATTCTTTTCAATCTTGTAGCAATCCCACATCTTATATTCAACTTCTACAGAGTCATCCTCTTTTTCTTTGCTCCCATCTTCTTTTGGTTTCCCATCCAAATTTCCCCTTCTCACCCAAATACCCCCTTTCCCCTTTTCTGAAGCTGAAAAAATCCGTATTCTCCAATGTTAAGGATTAAAACGAAGTGGGGCCCAAAGCACGTAACGGAATGTCTAAAATACTGACGGAATGGGCAACGTGAGACCGTTTTTAAAAGTGTAGGGGGTATTTTGAGACGTTTCAAAGCCTAGGTGGTAATCTGAGACACGTTTGAAAGCACAGAGGGCATATACATAAATAAGTCAGTATTTTTTGTAAAATGCTACCTATTGAATATGTTTTTGTCACCAAAACTCGGGTTAACTGAACGCACCGTAATTAAGGTCGAACATGTTAGGATTGATCATGACAAGTTTCCTACCAAGAATGCATGACATGGGCTAGCACCAGCCAGGGATGGATTGAAGATTAAAAAACAATAAGCAACGACTTCTAAGATAAGTACGCGCTCAAAGGAGCAACTCCATTGGTTGCTTTATGATACTAGTTATTTAACTACTTTAAATATATAAACCTACGACGAATATATGAAGAGTTTTTCTATTTAAACTCCAGACTTTTCTTTGTTCACCCCAATACCTAAATCATTAAGCTCTTAAGTTTTATTATTGTGTAAAAAGACAAAAAAGTCATCCAACTTAATACTTAACCCTAATACATCTATACATACACCCCACACTCCCACTCTTCATATTTGATTATGGTAACTTATATGAGAGCAATTTTCTTGTGCCTTCTTGTTCTTTCTTAGATAACACCCGTTAACTCCGATTGAATAATAAAACAAATATTGATCAAAGGAAACTTTTTATTTTTATGGACTCTTCATCTTCTTCCTCTGGCTTTCTAATCACCGAATGAGAAAAACCCGTCGATCAAAGTTCAAATGGCTCACAATCCTTTAAGAACTTGAAACAATGATAAAGCCCAAATTGGCACTCTTCCACCGTCTTAATAATAAAACAAGTCAAAGATAATTAGAATTGGGATTTGGGAGAATAGAAAGAATAGAAACAGACCTAAGAAATAATTGGCCATGATTTTAATGTGAATGAAGTTGAAAGACCCAAACAAGAGTTCAACAACCATCAACAAACGATTTACTACTGCTCCTCAGCTTCCCAATGGTGGCAGCGGCTCCTTTCGGATGGATAGAGGAAGAAGATGAATAGGCAAGTTTTTAATTTTAATTTTTAATATATATTTTTTTGTTACAATATTGAACTCAACTTATATATCAATTTAACTGTGTTTTTATAGTAATGTGAGGTTGAGGTGAACTTAGAATGGTAAGGGGCAAGATAGCATGGTGTGGGGTGTGAGGTTGATGAGATTTTTTATTTTTTTTATGCTAGGTGTCTATTTAGGGGTAGTTTAGGAAGATAGTGGGGTTTTCTTAGAAATTTTAAAAATTTGAATTAAAAGTTGGGGTGAACTTAGAATATGGGGTGAACAAAGAGAAGTACAGGATTTAAATAGAAAAACTCTATATGAATCGACCTATTGGAGCGCCAATGATGGCGTTGTGCCAGTCTCTGTCGTATGTTCTTGGCTTATTAATTGACTTATTCTTTTCGGAATACTTTTTAAAATGTTTCATTCGCATAGTGTGGATTAAGGCAGTTGGTTATGGTAGTTTGAGGAACACCCTTATAGCAGTGGCGGTCTTACATTTTGGAGGTCTTATGCGAACATTCTAAATGGGGAACTGGATTGTAAGGCCTAGCACACATTGTTTTTCAATGTTCCGAACTATCTAATTTTTAGATATTTCCTCAAGATCATCTCTTTAAAAAAATTACTTGAATTCAAAATTATTTGACCACTCAATTAGTTGATTGTTGTTTTAGTCTTTGCTTGAAATACCGTGTTCGTCTATTTTGTTACTTGCAATTAGATGATCTATGAATGAAGACTTGAAAATTAGAAGGTTTGGATTGTAGAAAAAGAAAAATTTGTCGCGTACCTTAAAGTGTGTCCCTCATATATATATATATACCTACAGCGACTATATGAATCGGCCTATTGGAGTTCCCATGATGTGTTGTGCTCGTCTTCCTCGTATGTTCTTGGCTTATTAATTGACTTATTCTTTTAGGAATACTTTATAAAACATTTCGTTTGCGCGGTGTGTATTAAGGCACTTGGTTATGGTAGTTTGACCACCTCCTTTACCCAAATTTTAATTCCCTGTTCTATTAATTAGATTAATTTAAAACAATTTAGACTAGTACTTATATATATATATATATAAAGAACTAAAACCATCTTTCTTTCATTTTTTTTCCTTATTTTGAGAGTCTTTGGAATGTCTTTCTTCTTCATTTTTTTTTTCTCCTATGATGTTGCAAGGAATATTTACTATTATGGCTCTCACTTACACTTAGAAGCTCTACTACAAAAAAAGAAAAAGACAACCAGAAAACAACGACGGTAGAAAGGAATACTATCATTGTGTTTAGAAAGACGACGGTAACAGAAAGCCGTCGTGGATAAGTAACTTAAACACCTAAAAAATCGAGATCCGCTTGGGTATTTCTAAAACACAACGCACCCAACTTAAAAAGCTTTGTCTTATTAAACATGTTTTCTCCAGACTTAAACTCTTACCCCAAAAACAACGACAACAGGTATGAAGCCATCAACGTAGAAAGTAAAGACGACGATTTACCAAAACTGCAGCCGTGTTAACTGCTAGTTAAACACAACAAACTATTCTTAATCACCGTCATATAATTTTAATGCAATCCACGTCGGTAGATTAGTAATCAGCGTCGTATTAAAGCCATGTACCACGATGGTAAAGATAAATTTATCGATGTATTACGCCCAAATGTACTATAGAGTAGTAGCAAACCACGACACTAGAAGCGTAGATAATGACATTTAAATGCAAAAATATCCACGTCGTATTTTTACTATATCAACAGTCCATATAAATTAGTACGAACCACATCTGTTTCTTCACTTATAGCATAGTATAAAATTACTTTACCACATCATTAAGTGAAAAGTACCGTAGTATTTAATAAATTTATATGATTACACTAATCTGTAAACCGTTGTTTTAATTTTTTATTGCTTTTTGAGAAATTTTTTTTTTTGGATTTTGGTAGCCTAAGACGGTAGATCAACAAAAAGACAAAAATGGAGAAAAACCACGACGGTTTATATAGAAAACTATCATAACAGAGAAATGCAAATGAGATCCCAAGAGATATGAAATCTTACCAGTGGGAGCTATGATCCTCATCATAATCGAACCACCAATATGAGAAAGACAATATTTTAGATGTTGGTGGCATATGTGTCTTTGAGATACACAAAGGCACATACACACCAAAATCCAAACTATTTGCCTCTAAACAAAACTCGGACCTTTAGAGAGGTGAGAGAGAGCCCATGCCTGAACTGACGACGGCAAGCTTTGAGAGACAATTTTTTGAAAGTTAACGATGTGTGTGTTTTTGTGTTTTTGAGATACATCAAAACACATACATCATTAACATTCAAATTATTGCCTCCAAAGAGGTGAGAGAGAGCCAAGGCCTTTAGTGAGGACGGCAGGCAAGGGTCTGAACTGAAAATTTGGCCGCCAATGGCCAAAAGAATGCGACTTTATTTCAAGTTGGAACCCTAAGTGAATCATTGATTTCGGAGTATCTGGGACTCCGATTCTCGATCCTACACGATCTTATAAACACGGGGAACAAGAGCAACTTATACAACTAGGCCGACCTCCAATTTGACCTAAAAGTGGCCGAAAAACACTGCTAAATTCGGACAAAACCTAGGTTTCTTATTAGACATTCACGGCTTCAAATCAATCCAAACCAACTATCAAAACATCAAGAACACACTGAGAGGATAAAAAACCATACCTCACTCGACGGTTTTGGTTGCCGACAACGCTGTGGCCGGTGTCGAAAAAATCCCGAAACTTTCCCTCGTTATAGTCACTAAACCGTGGCCGGCGCTCCATGTAACCTCACTATCTCATCCACAAAGAGTTTGGCAAGTTTCACCAATGAATAGGTTTCTTTGATGGGTAAGAAATGAGTAGATTTAGTGAGTTGGTCAACTATCACCCAAATTCCATCATGTACCGTCAAGGTGCGAGGAAGCTTGAAAGCAAAATCCATTGTAATATGTTCCCACTTCCATTCAAGAATTGGAAGGGGTTGCATAAGTCCAGTTGGTTTTTATCGTTCCGCTTTCACTTGTTGGCAAATTAAGCATCTGTTCACATACTTAGCTATGTCCTCTTTCATATGAGGCCATGAGTAATGCTCTCAAAGTGTACAATACATCTTGGTACTACTTAGATGTATAGTATAAACTGAACAGTGAGCCTCCTCCAAGATTTCCCTTTTTAAAGCCTCATTCCTGGGTACACACAAACGAGTTCCCATTACCAAGGCTCCATCACTTCTCACCGCATAATCCGTTCGTGTACCGTTCTCCACTTTTAGTCTTATCATACAAAGTATAGGGTACTAAGTTAGACATCATTATCTACGCTTCTAGTGTCGTGGTTCGCTACTACTCTATAGTACATTTGGGCGTAATACATCGATAAATTTATCTTTACCGTCGTGGTACATGGCTTTAATACGGTGCTGATTACTAATCTACTGACGTGGATTCCATTAAAATTATACGACGTTGATTAAGAATAGTTTGTTGTGTTTAACTAGCAGTTAACACGACGGCAGTTTTGGTAAATCGTCGTCTTTACTTTCTACGTTGGTGGCTTTATACATGTTGTCGTTGTTTTTGGGGTAAGAGTTTAAGTCTGGAGAAAACATGTTTAATAAGAGACAAAGCTTTTTAAGTTGGGTGCGTTGTGTTTTAGAAATACCCAAGCGGATCTCGATTTTTTAGGTGTTTAAGTTACTTATCCACGATGGTTTTCTGTTACCATCGTCTTTCTAAACGCAACGACAGTATTCTTTTCTACCGTCGTTGTTTTCTGGTCGTCTTTTTCCTTTTTTGTAGTAGAGCTTCTAAGTGTAAGTGAGAGCCATAATAGTAAATATTCCTTGCAACATCTTAGGAGAAAAAAAAAATGAAGAAGAAAGACATTCCAGAGACTCTCAAAATAAGGAAAAAAAAGAAAGAAAGAAAGATGGTTTTAGTTCTTTATATATATATAAGTACTAGTCTAAATTGTTTTAAATTAATCTAATTAATAGAACAGGGAATTAAAATTTGGGTAAAGGAGGTGGTCAAACTACCATAACCAAGTGCCTTAATACACACCGCGCAAACGAAATGTTTTATAAAGTATTCCTAAAAGAATAAGTCAATTAATAAGCCAAGAACATACGAGGAAGACGAGCACAACACATCATGGGAACTCCAATAGGCCGATTCATATAGTCGCTGTAGGTATATATATATATATGAGGGACACACTTTAAGGTACGCGACAAATTTTTCTTTTTCTACAACCCAAACCTTCTAATTTTCAAGTCTTCATTCATAGATCATCTAATTGCAAGTAACAAAATAGACGAACACGGTATTTCAAGCAAAGACTAAAACAACAATCAACTAATTGAGTGGTCAAATAATTTTGAATTCAAGTAATTTTTTTAAAGAGATGATCTTGAGGAAATATCTAAAAATTAGACAGTTCGGAACATTGAAAAACAATGTGTGCTAGGCCTTACAAGCCAGTTCCCCATTTAGAATGTTCGCATAAGACCTCCAAAATGTAAGACCGCCACTGCTATAAGGGTGTTCCTCAAACTACCATAACCAACTGCCTTAATCCACACTATGCGAATGAAACATTTTAAAAAGCCAAGAACATACGACAGAGACTGGCACAACGCCATCATTGGCGCTCCAATAGGCCGATTCATATATTCGTCGTAGGTATATATATATAAAGTAGTTAAATAACTAGTATCATAGAGCAACCAATGGAGTTGCTCCTTTGAGCGCGTACTTATCTTAGAAGTCGTTGCTTGTTTTTAAATCTTCAATCCATCCCTGGCTGGTGCTAGCCCATGTCATGCATTCTAGGTAGGAAACTTGTCATATTCAATCCTAACCTGTCATATTCAGTTAACCCGAGTTTTGGTGACAAAAACATATTCAATAGGTAGAGTTTTACAAAAAATAATTGGACGCGTACCGAGTACCTTTTTATGAATGATAATGCATCAAAATGGCCAATTAGAAAGGTCGTCGTCCATGCAAATTAGTCAAATTAATTAATTAATTAATTACAAAGTAGAAACACACTGAAGTGGTTCACATTTGCAAGATTAGAATGGCCAATTAGAATGGTCGTCCATGCAAATTAGTCTAATTAATTAATTACAAAGTACAAACACGCTTTGCTAAACATTTCGAAAGTATTACCTGCCAAAAGATGTAATTATCATTCAGACTCTTCTAGAAGTGAGACCTTGAATCTCAAATAATATTCTATATCAAACGTTTCTTCATTCTTCTTTATTAACAACTTTCATTATTTCAATAAACTACATAATAATTTACATCTACACACTCCTTAGGTTTCAAAAACTTGCATTCACATTTGCGTCTCCAAAAGGTAGCAAATATAAACTGCCCCCTTGTACAACGGTTTTTCTTCAGTACTTTGATGTATCCATACATCAAAGCATCAGACATGTAATTGCATGACCATGATGCAAATATGCAATTGCATTTCAGCGTTTATTTGCACACAGGCGTTTAGGCGTTCAGCATTTCAGCCTTTGGATTTCAAATATGCAATTGCATGACCATGATGCAATTCAAGAGTGCCAGTGCGCAATTAGAATGAATATTAACATGTTTTTTTAAAGAAGATTCCAAAATTATATATATGTTACATTTTATTTCATACACTTTAAAAGTGCAAATATAACATTAAAGTAAAAATGAGGAAGTCATAACAAGAGGTCCTGGGTTCGATCCCAGGCGCTTGCGAATAGAGCAGACTTTGTTGGGAGAGGTCCCCGCTTTGCGCCCGACAGTACCTTGAGGGTTAGTCCCCGCAATCGCGCGGGGGATACCTTGGTTTTCACCAAAAAAATGAGGAAGTCATAGTTTTGTATTGGATAGAGTGAGTGAAGGGTTCAACGAATTGATCCTTTTGTACATGAATGGACGATTCAGATTGAAGCATGTCCATTTCATCGAATCGTTATTGTTAAATTCCAGTAAATTTCATTTATTGGTTAATTGAATATATATATATATATATTCACTTAATGATCGGGGTATTTTACTCACATTATTTTCGTGAGGTAAATTCACATTATTTTGAGTATTAAAAAAGTCACTTTTTTTAATTATGAAAATAGAGGATTATTTTATGAAATTTTTTATTACAATAAATATATTAACGATGATGAAGCAAATCAGAAAATAATTAATAGAACAAATCAAAATTAATTCACTTTATTTTGAGTATTAAAAAAAGTCAATTATTAATACTAATCTAGTAAATTTGATTTCAGGGTTAGCGTTGAGATTTTAAGGGCCCTGTGTGAAACTTAAACTGTGACCTACAAATAATCTTACAAGAAAATACTACAAAAATGTAGTCTACCTTCATATAATCAAATTTATAAGTTTTAATGTTTCAATTTGAGAAAGTTAAATACAAATATGTTCGGTATAAAGACTAGATTTGTTCTTTTAGTACTTGTTAACTATATGAATACTTTCTTTTTTTTGTTACATTGGGAGGAAAGAAACCCCTTGTGGTTTCGAACTTGGGTGTCAAGTAGGGGGGAAGGGGGAGGCCATCACTGTGGTACCTGCTCTTGACAACTATATGAAGACTTGTATATAGTATGGTATAATTATCAAATATACACACATATATATATACAGGGAGCTTCATTTGAAGGATCCTTCAAATAAGCTTATTTGAGGGACACCCTTGTAGGGCCCACTCCATATTGTTTCCAAGTGTTGTTTTTGTAGTTGTGTCTCCTTAGGAGGTGAATTGAGGATTTCAGACCAATTCAGAGGAGTGAGGTAAATATTTAAGATGTTTGATTTCTGGAAATATGCTTTTAGAGGTTAAATTCTTGAAGTTTTGTGGATTGTTCCAAAGTTAGGTAGAATTGTGAACCTATAGGAATGTCTGGATCGAACCCTTGGGCCACTTTGTGGCGGCCCATTGAGTTCTAAAATACTCCCCACGTCGTCCCGAGCATGACGGTATGCTCGGATTAGCCTTTGGTTACCGTTTGACAATCGAACGGATACTGCACCTATTATGCGATATTCGGGTTTGATAGGTTTGGACCTTTCGACCAGTTCCATTTTCAATTATATTATTCCATGTACCTCTAGGATAGTGTAGGAACTTGTTAATTGAAAATCGGAGTCCCAGATACTCCGAATTAATGACTCTAGGGTTAGGCGAACCAATCGTCGTCCAAACAAGCGATTGGCTTAGATCTGACCGCTCGATCGAGACCAAATCCTCAGGACATGATTAGTAGACCTTGTCGGACCCTTACGAACTTCCTTAAAGGTCATGCACACACTTTAAGTCATGGGAATTAGGATTTTGAGTTAATGTTCGTGGTTGGGTGCTTTTATTGATTAAGTTCTCATGTTCTTTCAAATAGGTACTCAGGCTCCACATACTCCCCAAGAGGAACCCTCTCATGGTCGAGCAGCTCTGGACTTGTTGTGAGTGGAATTGCTTGCATAAATGTGATTTGATTGGAAATTGGTTTATTTTGGGTGAATGAGGTTATGGGATTTGATTATCGGGCTAGTCTCAACTTTTACAATGTGATATGGGATTTCCAAGGATTATTATTATTATTAAAGTATATGAATTTGGGTTTCGGACTGTGGTGATTTTGAATTTGATGACTTTGGGTATGTTATGGATTTTGGTTTTGGTGTATCCGTCTATGTGGTTATTGGATTTGATTATCAGTATCTTTGAGATTTTCGGCATTGGTATATATATTGATGGGCTATGGTTTTGGAATTTTAAATATGGTGTATTGGAATTTATTATCTTTGTCTTATGGGATTTTCGGAGGTTGTTATGTTTCCTAAGTATATGAATATAGTATTTTGGATATTATTGAAATCGAATGGGTTTATTCTAGTTTTGGTGTTTTTCTTGATTATGATTTTTATGGTTTTCATAAAGGAAGTATGGGTGTTATTTTATTATATATATATATGTATATATTTATGTTATTTGGAAATGTATATTTGGAAAATGGAATTATGGATTGCAACATTACATATACCTTCCCTTGGATACTGATACTTGGATACGAATGTTATCCACACGTGCGATGTATTGCCAGTGTGTAGGAGGATATTAAGCACCCTTGGCGGGGTGTGCCGTAGGCCCTTGTAGAGGCAGTCAGCGTGCGTAAGACTTGTTGACTTGTTTCAGCCACACGTATTGTGTTGCCGACGTGTGTGCTGTGGAGCAATAGTCCCTCGGTTGGACTGCTCAATCCTAGTCACGTCACGGGGTTGATGCTATCCCGTGGTCTAGTCAAACAATCCCCCGGTTGGATTGTTTCCTCGGTACTTAATGATGGTGTGGTGAATGTGTGTGCGTGTGTATATGTGTATCTATGTATGTATACAGGTATATGTGCAGATTTATTTCCAGGTTGAGGTTTCTTGAGCATGTGCATTGAGAGTACTCTACACAAGTATGAACATTTGAAATGAAGTCCGGAATTGAGATTGGATATTTAAAAATTATTTGGCATATTGTGTTTTTGCAAAGGTATGGTTGCGGGAAAAAGGATTTTGGGTTTTGATGATTATATTTTGTATTAATGGGATATTTTTTGTTTGGGTTTGAATATACGGTTTTACAATAAGGATTAAAAGAACAAGTTTACATCGTTTTTCCAAGAATTTGAGAAGTATTAATTATATAGTTTTCCTTATCGTATGTTATGACATGAACGTACTGAATTGAATTATTTTCAAGTATCGGATGGTTTATATGTACGTATACAAAAGATTTTATTGCATGACATTATTTTCTAAAACGGATGGGTTATTTATATTGAATCTAAATTATGTTTAAACCATTGTTTTCATCCACTCACATTTTCTATTTTGCGCCCTCCAGGTTCTACATATCTGAGGTCAAGACCACCACATTGAGGCATCGCCGCGGTCCGCACTATAGGAATTCCTCATTTATCTTTGTCTACTTTCCTTTTCCCCGGATTGTAAACTTAATCTTTAGTTGCTCCGCTTACTCATTTTGAGCTTGGGTAGAAGGCATGAAGCCCATTTGAATAGTCTTAACTGTTGTGCATGCCCTTACCTTGTGCATGATGGAAGTTGGGTTTGTTCTGACACTTGTTTGCAGGTACTATAAATTTGGAAATGTTCTAGTTACAAGGGAGACTGCTGAAATTTCGACAGAAGTTGAAGCCTTTATCAGTTTAAATTAGGGCTAAATAACGTTTCTATTGCGATTGAGACTGCAATAAAGATTACGACTGAGATTTCTATTGCGATTTCCAGAATCCAAACAGTATTTTATGAGTTACGATTTGCGGATTGAGATGTACGATTTTTTATTTCTGATTCATAATGGAGTAGGAGCTTGGTCTAAATCCAATTAGAGTCTAAGCAATATGATCTGCGAGAATTTAGATGAAAATTTACTAATCTACTTGGTTGAGAGAGCTTCAGATAAATGTGAAGCTGACGTCTCAAAGTGACACTAATCACTAGCCCTACGCGTGCGCCAGTTGGATTTTTTTTTTACTCAGTTTATGCATGTGCCCCTTAACTTTTATAATACTGTTTTTCCTTTTATATTTTATTTAATAAAATGTAAACATATTGTAAGTGTACTAATTTAGTCTTATTTAATAACATATTTTCTCCAATGCGAACGTCTGGATGTTATTATCGTGCGGACGTAATCTATTTTCTACTACCCCTCATTGCTTTCCTTCTTGTTTACAATGTCATCCACACGATAATAATGTGTAGACATCCGGATGAGAGAATAACTGATTTAATAAAATATTTTTGAATTTAACATTTTCTTTAACTAAGGTTAATTTCGGGATTTTGAATGTTTCACTTTTAAGAGTTTTTGCCTTTATATTCACTTTTAAGAGTTTTTAGATATTCATTCAAAGATCATCTATGCAAAAGAATCACTTGAATCTGAAACGATTTGACCAATCAATTAGATGATTGCCATAGAAGTGCACTAACTCCACTATTGCAGCATTCTCCCCGAGCATTCTTGAAACCAAAGATTTGAATTCTTGTTTATAACTTGGCAATTTAGTTTCAATACAAGGATTTGCAAGATAGGGGATCTTTGCTCGACCATGAATAATGACGATGTCACCATCGTTCAATTAGCCAGAACATATATCTTTCAACTCCAATTGGAACAATACCTCAATAATATCCCTTTTGAAAAAGTAGAGTTAGTGCACTAGTAGAGGAATTCATAAACACTGGAACTTAAAATGATGTAAATTAATGTTTTAAAATTTGTAAAGTTTCTTATTTGGCTAATGGTTTTACACATGAAATTTACTATTTTAAAACTTCTATTCTCTTGGAATTTTAGAAATGACAACTATTTAGATAGAATTTAAAGTTGAGATTTCTGCAATTCAAATTTCATGTTTTTGTTTCCATGTGGAATTTCTAAATTTCTATGTTTTTTTTTAAATCCAAACATGGGAACTGATGTATGTCAATATTGAAATTCTGATTTTTGTCTCACTCCAAAGTTTATTTCCCACATCCAATCGCACAATTAGTAACATTTAGAAAGAAAGAAAAAACTTGTAATTTAAGAAAAAAAAAATAAATTATGCAAATTGACCGAATAATTTTGGAATACTCGTCCACAACAAGACCATCCTCCCATTGCGAAGTAACGTCTGATCTTTTTAACATGTCCGCTAATGTAGTGGCGGACCCATGAATATTTCAGTGGAGGAGCAATTTTTAAAGGCTAAGAGCTCAAAAAAAAAAAAAAAAAGATTGACGACTAAATATCCTTATAATTTAAACAATACTAATGTTATTCATAATTAATTGAAAAAATTAACATTACAATTAACCTACAATTGTTGCCAATGAGATTTCATGTCATGAAAACATCGCACTATATTTGCATTACTAATACAAGAAAAAACATCTTTCTCAATGTAAACAACCAAGCTATCACTCAACCATTGATTTCCTACTTTGTTACGCAATGATGTTTTCACAATGTTCATAGTTGAAAAAGCTCTCTCAACCGAAGTAGTTGCAACAGGTAAAACCAAAGCCAATACCAATATACAAAGTTGTATATTCTACTCCTTCCTGTATTCACCAATTTTCTGCCAGATTAGTAATTTCGTTCAATGATGAAAACTCAGTGCTGCTCTGCATATCAACAATATAAAGCCCAAGTTGATCTTCAAGCTTCATGAGGTCTCAGTCATTAAATTCTTGAGGGTAAAATTGAGCAAAAGGAAGTATTGTTTGTCAAAAGCTGCAAAATTATAAGCCGGACTCAAATATGACATACAAAGAAGCAATTTAGTATTTACCTCACTGAAGCGATTATTCAATTCCGCTAGTTGCTTATCAATGATAGTAAGAAATAGGTCTACACGATAATAATGGCGGTTTGTGATTTTTTGAGCTTTATGTCGTGATCTCCCTTGTGGTACAAATAAATCATCCATGTTAGGAATGTCAATGTCATTGTTGCCACAAAATATTGATACTTCAAACAAATTATCAAAGTCAGCATCCCTCATGAATTGTAGTTTTTGCTTACATCTTTGGACCAATGTCATTGCATTCACAATATTTTGATCTTTCTTTTGTAATCCCTGTGACAAATCATTTGTGATTCCCAAGATAAATCTCATCAAATATAGGTGAAACACAAAGTCAAAAGTTTGTATTTCTTTCAATAACCTATTTCACAATATCTTTTTGTTGTTGCTCACTAAGTGCATCACGGCGCTTACACGATGCTCCAATAATATTAATGACACTACTAGCTGTTGTGAAAGTAGCAATGTTTTCATTTCCCTTTGCCATGGCTACAAGAGCTAGTTGTAATTGATGTGCAAAACAATGGACATAATATGCTTGAGGATATTCTCTCAAAATCTATGTTTTAAGACCATTGGGCTCACCTCTCATATTAATAGCTCCATCATACCCCTGTCCTCATAGCCTAGGCATGCTCAAATTTGTTGTAGAAATCAACTGCTCAATTGCCTCTTTCAATTTGCTACTAGTCATATCAGAGACATTGGACACCCACAAACCTTTCAATTACTTGCCCCTTTTTGTTCACATACCGCAACACCACCGCCATTTGCTCTCTTATTGAAATATCACATGATTTATCTACCTATATAGAAAAGAATGCATCATCCATATCACTAATAATTGCATCAATGGTTCCAACGGCACAAGAATTGACAAGATATTTTCGAATTTTTGGAGCAATATACTTGAGATCCCCTAGAACGTTCTCAAACACAACAGCACGAACTTTCTCATCATGATCGGCAAGAAATTGCAAAAGCTCCACATAATTACCTTTATTGCTAGATGTTTCGCTTTCATCATGGTCCCAAAAAGGAAGACCTTGTCGCAATAAATATCTAGTGTAATCAAGTGCGGCAGTCAATAGAATGCCATAATTAATACGAGCTTGGTCTGTTTGCTTGATCACAATGGTTTCAACGTGTTGCTTCTGATTCATTAAATCTATACAATGTTGTGTAGCTTTATTGTGAAGACTTCCAACTTGTCCAACATGGTCCCTGAAATTCTCAGGTCCCTTCCTCCAATTTTTAAACCCTTTCTCAGTGAAGACATCACTTCCAACCTTTCCTTGTTTATCAAAGTCGCCTTTAAAAAGATAACAAGGAAGACAAAATGCAACATCTTTTTCTTTACTATACTCCAACCAAACAAAAAAAATCAAACCATTTGACAAGAAAACGTCGATTACTCTTCCCCATAAGTGTTTGGGGCATGTCATTTTGGCTTTTAGTCTGACAAAGACCCCTTTGTAGATAGGCTCTTAGGATTTGTTCGCGAAAATTACCCGAATTATTCAAGGGAGGATGTGAACTACCTGGATTATTTGAAGGAGGATTTGAACTACTCGGATTATTTGAAGGAGGGTTGGAACTAGCCAGATTATTTGAAGAAGGATTTGAACTGCCCGAATTATTTGGAGGATTTAAACTCTTTCTTTTAAAGTACTATTCAATAACTGTATAATTAAAACAAAATTAGGGTTTTATATCTATAACTATGACTAATTGACCATAATTTATCAATTAAATAAGCAAATCAATATCAAATTATCAATTAAATAAACAAATAAAATTTCATTATACCTCGAATCGTGTGTCACGCAGCCTCTTCCTCCTCGAGTTTGCTACTGATCTTATTAATACAGAGAGAGCTAACAAGAAAAAAAATTATTAAAAAAAGAAAAAAAAGAAAAAACAAAATTGGCCTTTACTCAAGGAAAAAAAAAATGCATCCGACTTACTTTGGATTGGCGTACTCAAGAAGGAAAAAAAAACACAGGATTCTTGTGATGCACACTCACTTTGATAAAATTGGGTGATGTTAAATTGCTCCTTTATAAAGAGAATTCTCAATCCCACTTAAATAAGGAATTGTGCAAGCCCTATTAAAGCCCAATTAAATAAAGAGAACTCCCAATCTCATTTAAATAAGGAATTATGGAGGCCCTATTAAAAGCCCACGAAATGGCAGCACGAGTAGGTTTCCTGTTTTGTTTATTTTTTTTGTTTTGTTTTTTTTAAGCCTAGTCCAAAACGATGTCGTTTTAGCCAAGATTAAAAAAATATATAAGAAAAAAGGTAGCGCGTTTTAAAAAGCCTGGTCCAAAACGATGTCGTTTTAGCCAAGATTAAAAAAATATATAAGAAAAAAGGTAGCGCGTTTTAAAAAGCCTGGTCCAAAACGATGTCGTTTTGGCTAGGCTTTGTTTGTTTGTTTGTTTTTTTTTTTTTAAAAAGTGCGCAACGCGCAACAGCCTAGTAGTGCAGCGCCCACTCCATGTAGGCATTTCGTCGAACACCTAGCGTGCGTCTCCTAGTCTAAGTAGAGGTGCAAAATGCAGCACCTCTTATGAATTTTCCAGTGAGCGGAGGTGCAGGTACACCTCCTTGCGCCTGCACAGCTTCGCCAGTGCCCCGAAGGACTCACAAAGTTATGTGGTTTCATGTTTCACATTGGTATTAACATGCAGTTCTTAGTGAGGAGGTATTATTTTTGTTTTTCCTTCTAATTAACCCATAATATTAGTTCTTTATGGAATGATTAAGGACTTACAATTCAACTTTGCGGTTCTAAATCAAACCTTGAGATTGGCCCTAGATTGGCCTAGAATTGCCTTTTTCGATCTAGGCAATTCTCAATCGGGCTGGTGAAATTGGAATTGGTACAAAAATGCTAAATACAAGATTTCTCCATTCAACTCATTATCATGTTAAGGCACAACAAATAAATGGGTTAAAGTGAAGATTTCTCTATTTAGTTCATTACAGCTATAACTTTAAAAGATTAAACATCAGGTAACAACTTTAAAATGAAGATTTATCTATTAAGTTCATTGCAATTACAACTTGAAAGTAAATGACAGTAAAGAAAATACAATTTATATTACTGGTGCAAGTAAGTAAGCAAGGCCTAGCAACTAGGAATCGATATCAAATGTTGGCAGAGCAATAAACTTAACAGGATAACAATCAGGAGTTGTCAACTAGTTATCTTGGTACAAGAGAGATATTTGAGTTCAAAAAATATCAAGGGTTGCTCGAGTTTGAAGTCTTTTTATGAGAAGAAAAGTTAATTTGAGTTGTGTCTTGCGCTGATGACTTCTCCTTCTATTTATAGAGTTCTTGATCCTCTGAACTAGCACATGGCTGATGAGACTAGAAAAGAACCGTAAGTTATTTGGTTGGTGGCAAAACTGATGAGCTTGATTGCTTCGATCTTTCGGTTGCTTGGAAACTCTTCAATCGTGACTGTCTCTACCAAGTTTGCCAAGACCTACGGTTCAAATCGCATTAAGCCAATCCGATTCAAATATGACCCCTACCCAGCAAAACAACCCCAAATTGTTTGTGCCTAATAAATCTCGGTCGTAAAGCTGACCGAAGGGACTTCCTCTCGGCCCTAGCACCTGCCCATGAACTGAAACGTGGCATTTCTTTGGGCATTTGCCTCCCTAAAAGACAAAAGAAAAGCTGCGAAGGCAGAATCCTCTCGGCCTCTCGACCGCGGCATTATCGGCCGAGGCCGAAGGACGCAAGAGCCACGGCCGAAGATATTAAGGTCACATCGCCACGTGGCAGCAGGGTCCCACACTTCATTTAATGAAGTAACGCCTCTGTTTATTGCAGCAAACCCACTGGCCGCAAAAAAGCATTTAATGCATGAGGGAAGATGGGAAGTGACTGAAGTCAGAATTTGGTGATGGGAATCAGAGTAAGTTAGGCACAAACATTCTCTCAAATATTCTTACAACTTGAGAGGTCAGGTCATCAACCACCAGACCAGGGCATTTAATGCGTTCTCACGGCCAAAGGTGCAGAACCCACGATCAGGGCGGCAGCCGAGATTTACCGGGATTTATGGGGTCACACCACCATGCTTCACAATCCCAAATGTCGATTGGACTACCCACTTGCTCTGATCAAGCTCCACCATGCAGATTTTCAGCCTCGATTACTCCTCCAGAGCTCCTCCTATAAATACCAAGCTCAAACTACATTAAAAGGGTTCAAACACCAAACCAAAAGCCTCCCACGGAGCAAATTATATTTTCCTGTAATGCACTTTCAATACCTTTACTTGCTTTCCTAGGAGTAGTGATAGATTGTAAGGAAAATCCATTCAGCAATATATCATACGACCCTTGATTTTCAAGGCGTCGGAGCACCATCTTTGTTACTCTCTCATCCACCCCATATATCATACGACCGTCGCTCTCCGAGCAACGCGCCGGAGCACCGCCCATAACCCACCATCAACACCACCACTAAACGGCCTTGTAGCTCAGGCCGTGAACCTAACGGTCGAGATCAGTTCCTCTCTCGGCCACAATCGTTTGATTAGGAGTCGAACTCAAACAGGCGCACCACTTAACCATTTTATCCAAACCGCATCACCACCTCGACGCACGGTAGACCGTGCTGGCACGCCCGCGCACAACCGCACTGCATCCAAAAGAAGGACGTCACGTGTTGACGCATATCCCCTCGGCCCGGAGCACCAGGCCGTGAGATTTGCGCAGCCAACACAAATTTAGATCTACGTTGTTTGTACAGAGATGCGGGGGGGACTGTTGGGTGGATGTGGCTAGGGCATGAGGTGGGGGAGGTTGCGGAGGTTGGGATAGGGGTGGGGAAGGATGATAGTGGCAGGTGGGGTTTCGGTGATTGGGTTGTTTTTTTTATTACTTTTTAATTTTTAATTTTTGTTATTTTGTTCTCGGTTATGTTTTTTTTGGGGTTTTGGTTTTTTTTTATTTTTTATTTTGGACCGAAATGCCCCTCAACAACTAACAGTAGTTAGTCTATTTTGACATAAATTAGAATTTGTCTTTGAATTGTTTAAATTGAAAACTACAATGACAAAATTCATCAAATTGAAATGATAAGGACCAAAGTGAAAAGTGGCAAAAGTGCCAACCTACAAGGACCAAAAACAACTTTTTGCCGTATGTTAAATGATTTTATCTATAGCCATGTAATTTGTAAAAATTCAGGATCATTAGGCTCAGTTTGAGATTGATGTCACTTTTTTAAAAAGTTGCTTAAGGTGTGCTTTGGAAATAATCAGCTGTAAAGTAAAGCAGTTTCATGCTCTATAAAACAATATTTTAAAATTGTTATTAGTATAAAAAACAGTGTCTAAACCATTTGGTAAATTTTAATATAAAATTGTTGTAACTGTGGATAATGATTAAAATATACATGATGTTGAAAGTGTTATGTGCTAATCATGTGCTGGTGGTGGTGGTGATGGTGAAGGTGAGGTGGAGGTGGTGGTGGTGGGGATGGTAGATGTGGAGGTGGAGGTAAACTTTTGAAACTTTGAGCAGAGCATTGGATGATCTCCTTCGTACGCGTCCAATTATTTTGTATAAATTGTTGATAGGTCTATTTTACTTTCTCTTTCGATCATCACTAATCAAATATCTCATAAGTTGATAATTAATCTATTAGATATGTTTTTCTCACCCAAATTCGTCCTAACTGAATGCACCATATGATTAATGTCGATCATGTGACTAGGGTTATGATTAATTAATTATGACAAGTTGAATCAACCTAGCTAGAAGATGGAATAAATGACGTGCCAGAGGCCATGCATTGAAGATTATAAAACAACACATGGCTTCCACCTATCTAATATAAGTAGAGTAATGCTATTTAGACACAAAAGATTGACTACATTAACCAACCATCTTATGTGGCAGTTGATGTGGTCATGCCTTGTCAATTAATGAACTCTACCATGTGGATTATATTTTTATTTATTTCACAAATCATTAATTACTACATATTTTCTACATTCGCAATGTTTGTCATCTCGCTATATAATTAACTTAAATAAGTTAAACCCATCTTGCAATAGATTTTCCTTCCAATTTTTTGTGATAAAGTAATAGATAATTAACTAAATAAACATCCTCCAAAGTTTCAAGAAATTTTTTCAAGTTTTTCTTACAATTTTGTGGTTTTTATTCAATTTTTATCAATATTGATAATATCCCGATATTTCCATAGAAATTTCCGTGTTTTTTTACTACTGATATTTCCGAAACCATTAATATTTTAAACCTTAGTTTTTACTTTATAAATAATTAATTTATTAATTTGACTAATTTGCATGAATGGCCTTTCTAATTGGCCATGGTGATGCATTATCATTCATAAAAAAGTACTCTGTACGCGTCAAATTTTTTTTGTATAAAATATTAGCTATTGAGTATGGCTTTGTCACCAAAACTCGGCTTAATTAAGGTCAATCATGTTAGGATTGATTATGACAAGTTTCTTACCTAGAATACATGACATGGGTTTGAGATTTAAAAACGACGAACGACTTGTAACTATCTCAGATAACTACGCACTCAAAGGAGCAATTCCATTGGTTGCTTTATGATAGTGGTTATTTATAACTACTTTGTATATATATATATATACCTACCACGACTATATGAATCGGCCTATATATTCTTTCAATGGAGTGTAAATAATTCAAAGTTGAACCTTATATGAACTATGTGGTACTAAGTCACTCATATATCTTACCATATAATGTATAAAGTGTAAAATATTGTAGTAAATTATTAAAAATAAATGATTTTAGTGTGTTTAATCTTCTTTCATTAATTACTATATATTTTTTTTTTATTCGCAGTGTTTGTCAACTCGCAATATAATCAACTTAAATAAGTTAAACTCATCATGCAATACATTTCCTTTCAATTTTTTTGTGATAAAGTAATAGGTAATTGACTAAATTAATAACCATCCTCCAAAGTTTCAAGAACTTTTTTTAAGTTTTTCTTACAATCCCTGTGGTTTTTATTGATATCGATAATATCCCGATATTTCCATCTAAATTTTTATGTTTTTGGACAACCGATATTTTCAAAACTATCGATATTTTAGACCTTAATTCCTACTTTGTAAATAATTAATTTATTAATTGGACTAATTTGCATGGATGACCTTTCTAATTGGCCATTTTGATGCATTATCATTCATAAAAAAGTACTCTGTACGCGTCCAATTATATAGCTATTGAATATGGTTTTGTCACCAAAACTCGGCTTAACTGAACGCAACATAATTAAGGTCTGAACGTAACATAATTAAGGTCGATTGATTATGACAAGTTGGCATGGTTTGAGATTTAAAAACAACAAACGACTTGTAACTATCTCAGGTGTACGCACTGAAAGGAGCAACTCCATTGGTTGCTTTATGATACTAGTTATTTAATGTGCAAGTCTCTCTCTCGTATGTTATTTGCTTATTAATTGACTTATATTCTTTTGGGAATTTACTAAAACATTTCGTTGGACCAAAAAAATTAAAACATTTCCCTTTACCCTGTTAATTAGATTAATTTAAAATAATTTAGATAAGTGCCTTTATAAAAAAATAATAATAATAACTAAAACCATTTTTCTTTCGTCTGCTTTTTTCCCTTATTTTGACAGTCTCTGAAATGTCTTTCTTCTTCATTTTTTTATTCCCCTATGCTTTTGCAAGGAAGGATATAGAATCACCACTCATTGGACTCAGTCTCTTTGGAAATAAAATATTTAAGTTTTTAGACTAGAAGTCGTGTTTTCTCAATACCATCATCACAACTACGTAAGAGTGCTTGGAAAGAGGCCAAAGCAAGCTTGTGAGCATACAAGGAGTTCTATAAAAGTGGGTGATTGATTGTTCTTCTTAGTTGCTTGTTTTCATATTATTGAACTTTTTTTGAGTGATTTCCGAAAATATGGAAGGTGAACCTATTGCTATTCCCGAATTCTTGCAGGAATGCCCAAACGTTTCTACTTCAGGAGTCTCTAGCAACCTGCAGGATGATACAAACGCAGCAGTAACTGAGCTTGCTACTAGAGAACCGTCAAATTCCCAATATACCTTAGCTGAGATGCTACAGAGTCCTCGTGCGACTTCACCATGGGATGGTAATTATGTTGCGGATAAATACCGCAACATTATTCAGTGAGTTTCATACAGTTTAACTTCTTTTTTTCTTATATATATTTCCGATATATATATATATATGTATACATATATTTCTAAACATTTTTTTTATATCCTTTTCGAAGGGACGTCATTGAGGAGCTTTCTGCATTGGTGAAACCTCCTTGTGTTGGCCGTTTGACACTTGATGACATATACATCGTTAATGATCGAGCAAAGATCAACATCAATATTCTAAATCCATCCAATACAGAGAATTTGCCAACCTATAGGGACGAATTTAGAACTTTGGTTACGAAAATACTTGGGAGCGATAATAGTACAAGTGTGGAGCTGAAACACTTTTATCACATGGTTGACAAAACGCAGTAAGGGAACTATTTAATAAAAAAATTCTCTCTTTTTTCTTTCCATTTCTGTACTTTTTTTTATGGAATCATTTTATTTTATTTGTAGGGTGGCTTTGGGTGATTTATTGCATCATCCTCTACTCATGTCGTCTAATGAGAGACTTTATTTCCCCATTGATGCCATCCCGGAACTTCAAAGTAAGACAGGGGATGCTTGGAAGGGTACATACAACGACGGCAAGAAGATTGACATTGAAACAACGATTGTAACGTCCACATGTGATCCAGCTTTTAAGTCCTTTTATGAGAAAGACAAAGCTAAATATCCGGATAATGCACTGGGAGTGCTTGATTACTCAA
Source organism: Prunus avium (assembly GCF_002207925.1). The sequence continues at coordinate 18,722 of NW_018921597.1, read as the reverse complement.
GAGACATAATCAGTCACCCAAAACAAATTAATTCGGTATGCACATCACACTAACTACTTTTCTAAACTTTTTCATACAAATATATAAGAACATATCTTAACATATCAATTTTTTTTGTGTAGGAAAAGGTTTTGGAAGAAGGGCTTACTTCATTGTTCCCCAAACGGCTCACATATTTATATGATTTCTTACGTGGCAAAGGTATTAGGATGCAGTCCATAATACAGAGGTAATACCGTAACTAAAGATCTAAGGGTATATTCTATTGTATCTCTCATTAGTTTCGAACTCTCTTTTGCTTCTAATTAAATTTTCCTTTGTGGTTATTATCATACTATAACAAATTCGTAACTTCGGGTTGAAGTAATGTAAATATTTTGTTTTAATTTCCACTACCAATGACATTCTTATCCAACCCATTTTAACTAAACAAAAGGGGTTAACGTACTTTGGCAATACTTAGGAGTATGTCGATGTGGTGATTGGGCATTGTATTCTCGGGATTCTCGAGGCAGGTATTGTTGTCATGTGACCAAAGTTTCGGGGCGTCACAGAAAAAATGGCATCCCAATTGCCATATGTGATGCAAACTCATGTACATCAAATATTTATAGAATTACTGTTTCCTGCTAATGTCTTTGTTTTCCCTACTAATTCAAATTTTTTTAATTATCACAAGTAGGAGAGCAGAATCTTGATGATGATTATGTGCATCTGATCCTAGCTTAACGAGGCAGCACCAAAAAGAAGTTTCAAGCTTGTTGCAACTAAATTTGTGTAATGTATTGTTTGTGGTAGTATTTATAAATTGGATTTTAGTCGATTGCATGTACAAGGGGCAATTTATACTTGATGCTTATTTACATGTAGTAAAATGATGGGTGTGCATTGGAGACACAAATTTGAATATCCTGTGAACTTTGTATTTTGGATTGATTTGATAGGTGTGATACATGAGAGATTTATACGCAGTTAAAAACCCTAGTAGAGATGTACAAGGAAACTGAATCAACAATACAAGGAAGGTAAATCAGTATTAACACGTATACGAATATGGAAGAAGGATTCCTGTAATGGAGGAAGGGCCTAACGACCATGAGTTGATTGCGTGATACTCCCCCTCAAACTGGACGGTAGGCATCGATGGACGAGTTTGTTAGAGAGCTGGAGATGACGACTTTTGTGAAGACCTTTTGTGAGGAGGTCAGCAACTATTGATCAGTGAAGGGATCAAACTGAACAAGATGACTACCAAGGGCAACTTTCTTGCGAACAAAATGATAGTCCAATTCAATATGCCGGGTCTAGTTAAGATGAGGTACTGCAAGGAGCCAACTAAGGAAGAAATAAAATCAACACGTCTGCCAGTAAGAATAATATTTTCAACGTATAATAATAAATAAATAGTATGAAGAGCGATAAATAAAGAGAGCAGAATCCGTTTTGCTTTGAGTGAACCCAAATTATATTAGAAAGACGCTGAAGCAACTAAACCATGCACGGGGGGCTTGTTTGAGTCTAGATAAGGCCTTTTGATGTTTGCAAATGAAGTGAGGGTGTTGGGGATCAGCTAAGCCAAGGGGCTGAGACATAAAAAGGTATTCTTGAAGAACACCATTTAAGAAAGCATTCTTGATGTCCAATTGGCGACTGTCCAAGAGTTGGTGATAGCAGGAAAGAGAATAGGGTGAATGGTGGTGGGTTTAACAACATGATTGAAAGTCTCCTCATAGTCAAGTCTGGGTTGCTGATGAAAGCCTTTAGCAACAAGGCGGGCTTTGTAGCGTTCAATGGAGCCATCAGAGTGGTGCTTAATTCGGAAAACCCATTTGCAACCGACGATGTTGTGAGAGGGCGAAGGAGGAACCAAAAGCCACGTGTGATTCTTAACAAGGGCATTGAATTCTTTAGGCATGGCAGTATGCCACTCCAGATATTTGTCCACTTCGGTGAAACGAGTGGGCTCAATGGATTGGGAGAGAACAGTGGCATGTGCTTGAGAGAGAGGATAATGAACGGTGCCATCAATGCGAAGCTTGGATTGGCAAAGACTAGCACGTGAGCAAGTGGTCATCGGATGAGGGGGCACTGGTGGCGGTGGTGGGGAAGGAGCTGAGGTGGCTGGGTTGGGTGGCGCTGGGTCAAGTGTTGGAAAGGCAAAGCGGTGGAGGAGTTTGGGCTGCAGGGGGTTGTTTTGGTGGAGAGAGACAATGCGGCTCCAATTGGGCAAGAAACGGTGCTAGAGAAGATACCTGTTTGCTAACAAAAGGAAAAACATATTCATTAAAAGGGCAAGGCTCTAGCAAGAACCTCTAAATGAGGACTTAATATGAGAACACCGTTGGATATCCAACGGCTTTCCAAAAAGCAGTTGCAACTGAAATTATTGCACTGAAACACTCCCTTCATCCGCATGCTTTCTCCTCTCTCCCTCCAAAAATATCACTCCCTCCAAAATCACTCCCTCCAAAAATATCACTCCCTCCAAACAGATGCTCTCTTGAAGAACACAATTTTTATTTTCTGGTTTGATATTCTCCTCCCTCCCTCCCTACGGTCTACCCCTCTAATTCTCTATTATCCTCTTCTTTCGCATGCTATGTTCTCTCTCCCTCCAAAAATATCCATTCCTCTAAAAAACAGATGCTCTGTTGAAGAACACCATTTTTTTTTGGTTTGATATTATCCTCCCTCCATCCCTACGGTCTACCCCTCTAATTCTCTTTTTTTTCTTCTTCTTCTTGAGCATGCTCTATCCTCTCTCCCTCCAAAAATATCCCTTCCTCCAAAAAAACAGATACTCTCTTGAAGAACA
>NW_018921597.1:0-10079 GCF_002207925.1 Prunus avium | reverse complement strand
CCATACTACACACGTTATTATTAACATATTCAGATACAGAATCTAACTCCGATAGAAATTCAATATGTCTTGTCAGATCACCCATATTCAAGACTAAAAGATAATCACTTAGCATTGACCCCTATGAAATAATCACCTAAATCATTCAAAATCAAATTTTTCGTCTTTGTTTTCTATACAACCAAAAACAATTAAATACTAAAGATATCATCATCAGCAACATCAGAATCATCCATACTTTCGTCCTAATCAAATTGGGGCAGCAACGTGAATTGCTATCTTTCAAGTTTCTCGATACAAAGTATCTTCTACAGCAAAGAGTGAGGAAGAGAAAGAGGAAGAGAGAGAAACAGTACCTCTGGATCTTGCCTTTCACGTTGTCGATGGTCTCAACCTCAAGAGTGATGGACTTTCCAGTTAGGGTTTTCACCCAAATAAAAAAGTGTCTTTCTGGTTTCTATCTGAGAGAGAGAGAGAGAGAGAAACGCGTGATGTGGATGACCAACGTGCTGGTTTTGGTTTCTATTCTACTACCCCTGCCTCAAAATCCAGATGGAAAACGGAATGAGATTTTGGGTTGTAAGATTTTGCACAAATGAAAACAATTTTTTCTTTAATCTGGATTTTGGGTGGCGTTATGAGCTTCTGGGTATGGGTTTTCAGATTTTGGGGTTTGTAGTTATAATTCACAAAACAATTAAATGCCGAAATGAAGGAAGAAGAAAAGGCGCGAATGCCAAAGGAGGGAAATTGTAGCGTACCCACTTACATAGTAAGCTTGCTTTTTCTCTACAGCCGTTGAGATTAGATCGGATGGCTGAAATTGATCCTCACATAGTGTCCTCATTTAGGAGTCCTCGTTAGAGCCCAGCCGTTCATTAAAAATAACGTGGCGTGATATGTAAAACCGTTGAGCGAATGGATCAAGACAACGATAACCCATGTGATGTGGACTACAACCTATGAAAACACATTCAGTGGAGTGAGGTTGGATTTTGTGGCTGACATATGACCCAAGGTGTGGAAAGTTGGCTGTAGGAAGGAGTAGTCTGAAATAAAGTGGAGTGAGGTGAGGCCCATGAAGGGAATTTATGGTGTAGGGATTTCTAAAATCTCATGAAGCTATGAGAAAACAAATCATCTTGCACATGCATATCTAATATGTGAACATAATGAAGTGGAAGCAAGAATAAAAGCTAGAGATTCATACAAGTCTCATTTTAGGTACCAATCTTTCTACGCTTATCAAAACTTGCACCATTGACACTAAAATCAAGTATGAAAGAGATGGTAGGAAGAAGACATACCCTTGAACCGAATCTTGAAACCAAGGATGGTGTCAAGTAAAGGGTTTGGTCCCTTTAATGTTGATTCTCCACTTTGCTCTCCAAATAGACACAATAGAGTTGTACCTCCCTAAAGAATCTTTACCAAGGATGGAGGAGAATAGGCAACATTTTGGGTACCTATAGTGGTTTAAAAACCTTTCATGGAAAAATTATAATTTTATTTCTCATTATATCCTTAAATCCTGTTATCATTTCCTTGTCCTACTTTCCAAGTCATTCACATTTAATCATAAACAAAATTTAATAAAAGCATTTGAATTCAAATATTTATGCTTGTAAAGTAATAGTCATAAATAATTCATTCATGATCAATTAATAAAACTTTAATTGTATTAAATTGATTTATAAAACAAAAGTCCACTCGCTGTACGTCCGAGCTAGCCTCACCCTTCGAGGGTCCTTCCAGTGGGTTCAATGAAGCACGAGTACCTATTTAAGCAATTAAAATATTTAATTAATAAAATAGCTCAACCATAAATATTTAATCAAAACCCTGACCCCTGGCCTCAAAAGTGCGTGTACATAACTTAAGAAGGTTCCTAGGCCCATTTTCAATAATTATGACAGGTGGAATGGTCTGAAAAGACCCGAGGTTAAATAAGCGATTAAATTCCCATATTGGTCATTTCGGTCCCCCGTGGGGTCCACGACCTCCGATTAATAATCCAAGAGTTCCTATAGGTTCAACACAAATTACTAAACATGCCATGCAAGTTTCGTTCAAATCGAACGATCAGATTGCTCACTATCGCACGATCCAAATTATAAGCTTATGGGTGTGCGATCCATTGGGTTCTAATTAGTAAGGCCGCGGGGGTGATTATGAACTCTTTCTTTTATGGAGAATTAAAACTCCCTTTTTAATTATCCCTTTTTGATGACCTAATTACGGAATATCCTCAGGGTTTCAACAAATTGTGGGTGACGTCTAGCAACATATCACAGTTACCCAATCTAATATAGAATATCTTAGGAGAGCCCAGTTAGTTGGAATTACAACGCAATTCGATCATTCTCTATTTCACAATGTTCTTAATTTCTTTAATAGCATACAAAATTCATGTCAAATCCTTAATGTGGTCTCTATTTGCTATATGATTCAATATGAGCATAATTGGAAGACTCTTTCTCAATTGCGCTCCGACATCGGGTGGAGATTCTTGAATCATATCTTAGAACATTCTCTTCCTTTTACTGGAAGTCGAGATCCCTTGTCATACACTCACTTGCCTCTATGGACTTGTTGACGATTCCGACATTACCTTGAATCAAGCCCAAGGATGAGCTCAACCATATGATATAATTAGAGATCGACTATTCATCCATAAGACAACCATGGTGCCTCAGGTCTAAGGATTAACCTTGCATCATTGCAATCGAAGAAATCTTCCATAAGAGACTCAATCTATAAGTAGACTCAAAAGATGAGAGACTCATTTGTTATAAAACCAAATTCTCTTCCTTTGTGGATTGAAGAACCTCAGATAAGAGACTCAATCTATAAGTGGATGTTGAATTTAAATACAATGTAGGACAAGATACATTTCAACAAGCTTTATCTAACTACTTGGGAATAAATAATATACAGGTCGGACTAGATTACGATGGCTCACCGATGCATGGTGGGTGCTCCTGTGAGTCTAGGTTCTTGATTTTCATCTAGTCTCCAGTTCTTGGTACACAATTGACGAACTACATAGTTGAAGCAACTTAAATACGCACACTGACATATGTAAGTGTGTATGAATGTGTATATAGATTTAGTAATCTCTATTTAATTTAGAGTTCATACTCCTCAAAAGCATGATGTAAATAGATTTAGGAATTACTTTGTAGAACTTCTGATATGCTTAAAATGTGAGACTTCTCCATCTTAAACAAGCTTCTGTTGAGTAAAGATTCCCTTTAAAACTCCAAGGTGGCCTCACATTTAATGAAAAAAGAGTAGAAATTGAAAGAGAACAAAAGAATCCTTTGAGTTTTGTTTAATTTGAATCAAACTTTCAACGATTGGATCGGATCCAAATCTGAAATGGTAATGGGAATTTTTCAAGGGCTGGTGAAACTCTGCTCGTTCTGAGAAGATACTCATTGATGCTATACCATCAGATAGATCTTATGCATATTGCAATGGTTCGCGGAAAGTCTACTATAAATGTTAACGTGGTCCAATACTTATCAATTGAATTTGTACAAGAATTTGGAATCTCTTTGTTCTAGTTAATTGTCCTATGCACTATTGACTGATATACTTTGTTCAAGAAATCCTTGAGAGTTTTCAGCATGCAATTTTCTCACTGTTACTGCTTCAAAATAAAATAACAATGCCAGATATATAGAGGGAAGCTCCCTGATGGAACCTTTGTTGCTATAAGAAGCTTGAAAATGAGAAAGAGGCAGAGTCCACAGGTCTACACACACCTCCTTGAGCAGATTTCAAAATTGAGACATAGCCATTTGGTTAGCGCTCTTGGACATTGCTTGGAGTGCCATCCAGATGATTCAGGCGTCAGTAGAATATTTCTTATATTTGAGTTTGTTCCAAATGGAACTCTGAGAGGCTGCATCTCTGGTAAAGTTCTTTTCATGTACTTATACTGCTAACTAGAACAAATGGATCGCATTTGCAAATGACCTTATAGTTTATTCCATGAGGATATATAGAATGTGCTCCTACTCTGAGCTTGTTATATGAGCCATTGGTTTGCTATTCAGAGAGAGTGATTGCAGATTCAGATGTTATCGCATACTCTACACGTAACGCATATGAAACGAAGATGAATCAATCAAGTTATTGTTTAAAGTAATCTATAATATCTAATGCATCAAGTGCCGAATTTATCAACAATATTTCTTATTTTTAGAAGATTTCTAGGTGAGACCTATTCAATTGCTCAACATTGCATAGTACAGGTTGCAATGGAGAGTAAAATCCCCCTCATTACTTTCTTCTTCTTCTTTTTCTTTGATTGATTTCCTCCCTCACTGTCTTAGCTTTTTCAGCAATTAAATATTCATTGCTAACACTTAGTTTGGCAGAAGGACCTCCAGGACGGAAGCTTACCTGGCCGCAGAGAATAATAGCTGCAATTGGAGTTGCAAAGGGTATTCAGTTTCTGCATACCGGGATTGTTCCTGGTGTTAAATCAAATAATCTGAGGATAAAAAATGTCTTATTGGATCACGATCTTCATGTAAAAATAAGCAGCTATAACCTACCTCTTTTGGCTGAAAGCAGGGGAACGGTAAGACATAAAAAATATATATCTGATCATCAGTAGTAACAAGGGACCATCCTAAATGAAGTTCATCGTCATTGAATCTACATCTTGCTTCACAGAAATGCATTCCTTAGTCATCTCTCGTTTATTGTTTGGTTAAGCCGTACATTGTCATTGGCAGTGCAAAATGCCAACAATACTTTGTTTCACTATCTCACAAAACTTAACTTTTAAATCTTTTTTTATTTATTTTTGCATACTTTGTACATTGGTGATAGTTTCATAAGCAATTCCTGACCCAGTTTTCCCTTTCAATACAGAAAATAGATCCAATTGAAAGAAGTGGAAGATTAGATTTTTCCTGCACCATGTTTTTACTCATATGCTTGGGATTACATTCTTTATATTTATACTATTTATCTTGATCCTTCATATTCTGAAAAAATGTCCATGTGAGGCTCCTGGAAACCTGAATAATGCCTTCTTCAGTAATTCTTTCACAAAATGATGCTAGTTATTATTCAGAGAATGCATGTGTAACTATGCCCTAAACGCATCTATGCATACAAGTACACAACACATGCACACATACTGGGATTGCTTTGTTAATTGCTGGTCTTTTGCAGGGCAAGCCATGAGTGTAAGAATGATGTTTATGATATTGGAGTCATCTTGCTGGAAATCATTTTGGGGAGGCCTATCATGTTCCAAAATGAAGTTGGAGTTTTGAAAGACCTTGTGAGTGTTTTCTCGTAATCAATTGGTTCCCTTTGTTTACTCTAAAACTCTTACATTAAGATTAGGTTGCTACTACTTCCCAGTTAGAAAAGTTTGGAAAATTAGATCCTGCAAAGACCAAAAAATTGCGTAGAACATATGCCCCTAGCTAAGCCCAACTTTTGTTTCATTACCGAGTACTGACAGAACTGAAACACCCTGAAACATTAAATTTTCTTTCTCCAACTAAACTAGCAATTTGGTTTTGGTTCTTATGAAGTTACAAGTAAGTTTAACGACTGATGACACGGGTCGAAGGAGCATTGTCGATCCAGCAGTGCACAAGGAGTGCTCCGATGAATCATTGAAGACAATGATGGAGATATGTGTGAGGTGTCTGTCCAATGAGCCAACTGATAGGCCTTCTGTTGACGATATTCTGTGGAATTTGCAGTTTGCAGCACAAGTTCAGGATTCAGTAAGAGAAGACTATCTGAGTCATCAAGGCTCACCTGTTTCATCAAGGCTCACCTCATTAAGTGTTCAGGTTTTAATGAGGCCACTTTGTCTGCACGTTGTCATATCTTATACTGTATTCTTGATATGTTAATGAAATTCATTTTCTAAAAAATAAAAAAAAACGCTCCACAAGGTCTTAATTCCTTTTTCTTTTTAAAAATGTTTAGTTACTTTGTATAGTTATTTTATTTAGTTATGTTTATTTTCACCTCAAGACCATTTATTGCCCTATGAAATACTGTATATGAGGTGGTATTCTTTGTCTAGTAGTTCTTATACTGTATATGCTTTCATACTTGTAGCGATTTTGGCATTCGTTTAGCTTCTGCCGCTCCAAACTATGAAATTTATAATTTTTATGCACATAAAGGGATTGCAATGAGTTAAACTAGGAGTGTGATGTAACCCATTTTTAGTAGGCCTAATTGCCTTCTTTGAAAAGAATCCATGCATCCGATGTCCTGAGTTTAATTCCCCCTCTTCACCTCCCCCAATGTTACGATATTGATGGGGCATTCTAACTTGGACCCCATTGATCTAAAATCCAAAATTGACACAGGCTGATCAATGAATTGTATGTACTTGGAGTTTATTCAAATCAGACTCAAGATTTTATTGTTATGGACAATCACTGACATTTCTTCATACTTTTACCTCCCATGATGGAGTACTTATGGGGGCTATGGATGTTCACATTGCAATATGAATACTTGATACATGTTAGAGGGCTTGGAAAAATACATAAAATACAAAAAGTTTCACACGTGAGAGAGATCAATCCTACAAAATTTATGAAGGAAAAAAAAAACAAAGAGTTAGTATCTCAACGGCTGTGGGCTGCGGATTAAGAAAACTGTACCTTCAGTCGCAGAGTCGCATTTCTACCTTCCGAATATTAAACTCTCCTCCATGGAATCGTTCCCTTTTATTTGTCACCATGGTCTTGGATTAAATTGAGATACATATACCGTGTTATGTATGACTTGGTTGTTAAGAATTCAATTTGCCATCTGTTATAGAACCAAACCTTATACAACAATCTTGATGGCTGGCTACTCCCTCTTTGTTCAAGAGAAAAGCTAAAGAATGCCTGAAAATTGTCTCAACTAGCTTCTGCCTTATTCCTCCACAATCAAATTAAGCTTAGAATGTAGACATGATAAGCATTCACTCCTGATTTTACTGAACAAAGACTGGGATATCAGTAGACAAACCTCAAACATAACTCTGTATATCAAACTCAATCAGCACCTTTACATGGTCACCTGGAACAATGGAGAGTGTGAGTGAGCTGCTGGGTTTGCTTGTAAAACTCGATCAGCATTTGGTGTTTGGGATTTAGTGTCTGATTTCTTTTGGAAAGCTTTAAAAATACCACCTCTAAGTATAGGTGCATTCTTATCAGGTTTGACACACAAGGTAGACCATATAGAACTCTTTGCAGCCTCATCTGGGTCATCAATTCTCAATGTCTTGGGTACCCAAAGGCACGGTTTTGTTTTTATTCCTGCCTATACATTTGCATCTCTAGAATATTTTCCCGATCTTGGCGAGCTATTGCCTGAACATCTGCTGTTGCCAATGGAAGATGAAGGTGACAAGCTGCCAGCAGATCCAACCAATTGAGCATTCCATTTTCTAGCATCCGAGCTTGGCATGTAACCCTGGTATGAGGAAGGTGCAATTGGGAAAATGAAACTGGGAATACAAAAACCAGGAACTGTAACCATAGGCAGAGAACCCATATGAGAAGGATTAGGATTATTGCTATGAGGTCTAAACATCATCATGCCCCAACTTGGGTTCTCAGCCCATTGTGGAACAGGAAAATATTGCTCAGTATAGATTATAATCGTTTCCATATCTTGGTAGATCAACCTGCTCCATTTCTTTTCCCAGGCATGCATTTTGCTGTGAAGTAGTGGCTGTCAAGGAAGAGCTGGATGATGAGGGCTCCTCACTATTATCTCCAGCAGCTGCAGAGCCATCTTCAGAACTTCTCTTCTGGTCTTTATGATTAAGCGCAGTTGCTATAGATTCAACTAAAACTGTATCTGTGCCAGAATTTAAGACTTCCCTCATCCCATTGACAGGTTTTGGAGAGGCAGGAAGTTGAACAGGCGATAGATGCTGTTGGCCAACAAAGTTAAGGGTGTCTCCTTGGGTGACTGGTACTGCACTTGGTTCGCCCACAACCTGATGATACTGTGAAGATGAATGCTTATTCCTGTGCCGCCTAGTCCCTAAAGGAAGATTTCTTATTGTTCCCCCGGCTGTCCAATATCTTCGGCAGCTCTTGCAAAAGTGCCTCGGTTGGTATACACTATAATTATTAAAATAGCAAAACTTTGTTTTTAAGCTGTTGCAGCGAGGGCAAGGAAGAACCTTGTCTGGCTTTGTGAAAGCCTTTTCTTTGCCATCATCAGTATCACTTGCAATGCAGTCTTCTTCTGGATTACAATCAACTTCACCCTCATTCTCCAAGATTTGACCATGGTGATTGTTTTCACTGCCTTTATCTAGTTCAAAAAATTGATCTTGCTTGCAGGATATTTTCACAGAAGGGTCCTCCATTTCTCTACACTCACCCTGAAAATTGAAAATTTTGATTGTTTACGGCACTCAAATCGCAATAACAGCAATTTATAGTTAATTCACAGCATGTAAAACAAGGAATTCGGCATCAAAGATGAGCAATAACATCAATTACATGCATTAATAAAAATTAAGTTCATGGCAAAGAAAAAGCTAAAACCAAATGACAGTTACAAAATGAAGCTGCAGCATGCCCAGATACAATATACCAAGTTGCAAACTATATAAATCTACTCACATCATCCACACATTATCAAATTATGATTTCCAAAATAACTAACCACGAATGAGAAACAAAAACAAAATGTGGGTTCTTGCTGATTTTTATTGATGGGAGGAAATTTGGTTGAAATCATTCTATAAGCTGCCCCTTCTGCTTGTAAAGCAAATCCAGCAAAACTTTATGGCATTTAACATTTTAAGTACTATGAAGGAAGAACACAGCGTCCTGAAATTCAAAACATAACAATTTAAAAGCTAAACAAAGCAGTCAGTTATATGTGATTTTCTACAAAATAGAAAAAGAAACTTGTAGAGCAGTAGAAGCCCAGATACCAAAAATGGAAACAGAGTAGAAAAAAGTAAAAAACGCAAAGGCTTGTTAAGAAAACAAAATATATAAACCCAAAGAAGCTTAGAGTCGATTGGCATATGAAGCTTACCATGGCAGCTATGGGCATATCTGCAACCCAACACTCTTCGTTGGAATTATGTACGGACATATCCGGAATCTGGAGTTCCGGCACCGGAATATTCCTCCCGAAGAGCTTAATGGCTGGATCTCTCACTGCAGACATTGCCTCAGGTTGGACTCGCAGAGTCACAGTATCACAAAAGCTCCAAGTGAAACAGCAAGACGCAGGGCTTGTTTGGGAGTAGGGGTGGGCATTGGAACCGCAAAACCGTAAAATCGAACCAAACCAATCCGAAAAAAACCGTGTTGACCGAAAAAGTCAACAACCGAGTCCAATTCAAACCGAATCAGTTCAGACCGATTCCAGTTCCGGTTTTCCATCCAAAAGAACCGGTCCAATCCGAACCGGTCCAATAAAATTAATTTATATATATTTTTATATATAATTTAACATGTTTTTTATTGGTTGTCTAAAAGCCAAAGAATAAACAATAAAGAATACCAAAAAGAGGAGTGAGAACATTGGTACAATCAATTCTATACTATTTTAATGCCCAACTTGGAAACATGAACAAAGAGACGTGATTAAAAGGCAAGTGGGGTGAGAATTCAGAGTGTTGATGATGTCTTGGGCAGAGAGAAACGGCTCTTTCTTATTTTTTTAATGAAAATTTTCATACTTTTTGTTTTGTTTATTCCTCTCATTTCTCTCTCCTCTCAAAGTATTCTCTCAACTTTTCTCTGATTTTTTCTTTCTTTCCTCTTCTTTCTCTCTTATTCCTCCTTTCGTCTTCTTCTTCAACCCTTTCTCTCTTCCCCTTTCTGCTGGTTCCAATTTTTATTTTCTATCCCTCTTTCTTCTTCTTCTTCTTCTTTCTCTATTTTTTTCTTCCCCTTTCTCTCTTCCTCTTTCTTTTTCCCTTTATGCTGGTTCCTTTTTTTTTTTCCCTTTCCCTTTTGCTTTTTCTTCTTTCTGTTTCTTCTTCTTCCCCTTTCTTCCCCTTTTGGCTAGTCGAATTTTTTTTTTCCCTATCTCTCTTTCTT
>NW_018921596.1:31383-42613 GCF_002207925.1 Prunus avium | reverse complement strand
TGTCTCAAGGAACAAAAGGAAAAACCCTATTTCCATACTGGATTCGGCGGGTGGTGTTTTATGGTACTTCATTTCTGTTTCTGCCACTCTTTTGTGGCCTCACGCCTTTTGCAAGCGTTGGTGAATGGAAACATCATTTCCTGCTGCTGGTCATTAATCCTGGTTACTGGTGACGAAAGCTGGTTTCTAGAGTACTGAGAGGAGCTGCTTCCTTTTTTCTCAACAAGGTAGCTTTTGCCTTTCAGCATAACTTAGTCTGTACATGATGTCAAGCCGTTGTATCTGGCCCAAACAACTCAGCTGACATTGTAATAGTATCTGATGTATGTGTAATTCAAACGAAAGGGCCATTTTGTGCTATTATCGTTTCTGGTCTAGTGAAAGTAAGGGAGTGCAGGCCGGGAAGTATGAGTGCTTGATGTGTATTATCATATGATTTGCTGCTTGCTCATGTTTTATGGGGTCATATATAACATGGATGAATGTTTTGGGCACAATTCTGATCTAGAGCCTCTAAATTCCATTTGCATTGGACAAGTTTCAAGTATACTTTGTGAATAGGTATGACCAAATCTATCATTCAATTGTTGTGTATAGTTTGTCATAATGTTTGTTTCTAAAGCCTTATGCTTTCACCAGTTCTGTAAACAGATTATTTAGGAGTCATTTTTGGAAAGAGGGCCACCGTCTAAAGTAGAACCTGTTGAGTTTTAAGTATTACCATTTTTATTGTAGCCGAACTTGGGACATCTTCAAACCTTGTTAATGAAGGTATTTATGTTTGGTTTGTTATACCACGTCACCATGATGACATAATACAACTGTTCTACCTAAAACGATAATTAAAAAATCATTATAAAATAAAATAAAATAAAAGGCAACTGCTTTATTCACAAAAAGGAAAGGACACATTCACAACTGTGTTGTCATTCATCTTGCTCCTACAACATCCCAATTGTGGTAATACAAAGCGAATGTCAATTCGAAAAAGAACATTACTCAGAGAGAAATGAAGACATTCTAAGCCACTGGAAAATTCCAGCTTCACAGCCCCACTAGTACAAAATTCAAAAGCCTCAATGTATCTTACAAATTCCTCCTGTGGTAACAAGTGCACCTCATCTTCTTTTATCTAAAAATTCTGAAGCTACAAGTCTACATCTGTCTGGGAGACACCTAGGCTGTATTCAAGCAATTCTATATCGAGGCACCAGGGGATTGCCTCCCATACTTTTTCAGAGTACCAAGTCTTTATCTTAGAGTAGTTAACAGCACGGCCAGACAAGGCTCGAGACATTTCAAATCTGCCATCTTGACCTTAGAGGAAATAATCACAATACCTCATGAGCTTTGCCATAATACCTGTTGATGAATGGAGCCTGCGAGGCAAGAGCACCCGGAAAACATTAATATTGAACCATATCATGGTCCACTTCTATATGAAAAGTGCAAAGGGTAATGAACCCTGGCATGTTCAGAAAAGCTCTCTTCATTGTATTTCTCTTTCTTTAAGAACCAAAAACCTTTATTAAAAATGGAAAGAAGGGCTTAAACACCTTTCTTTAGTTATATGGAAAGCATGCTAAACAGAAATGGAGAAATAAACACACACAAAATAGAGGCTAAAGAGAGGATGCATAGACAATCATACCAAACCCATCACATATCTACTCTTACATTTTACTAATAGTTAATGTCATTAAAAGAGATAAAAACCACGCTTAAGGTTTTGCTACACCAACTTCCTATCAGGATATGCAGAAGTCTAAAGTTAATATGGTTTCTTTGTGCATGTCACGAGAAGTTAATTGTGTGACTTTGAGAAGATATCCACTAATATTCATCAAGTTGACATTGAGCAAGCCCAACTTTCTTTGCCTACATGTTCTCAGGATGTGGATCTCTCCGGAACTGTTCATCACACCTAAATTTTGAATCCTTACCGTTCAAGTCAGATCACAAGATCACAATTATGCTCACAAGTAGGTGTTTAATCTCTCCGCAAACCACAAAAAACAAAGTACCTATACAACCTTTCCTCTCCTTTGCTTTTTTACTTGGCACTGTTTTAATCCAAAACCCAGAACAATTTTTTTGTGCTTTTCAGGGAAGCACAAAACCCTTGTTTAAGGATTCGTATTTTTCAAATATTAAATTTCCCTTCGTTTTGTCTATCTATGAGCGATTTGAAGTTGTGTTTCATCAATGATATTGCTTTTCCACGTTCGACAAAAACAGCCTCCCAACAGAAAACATCATGTAGACCACCTCTGTTTAAGCTTTAGATCCACTACTCAATCAAGTACCAAAATTTCAGTCAAACCCACCTCATTCACCATACCAAAAACTAACTAACTAACAAGGTTAGCAACACCCAAAATCATGCCAGTTTGGCGCTGTAGTTATGCATTGCAGAGATCTCAGATCTGGAAAGTGGGAGGCGGGAGGTAATAGACAAAAAGTTAAAAGTAGAAAACGCAAGGCATGGGCTGCAGAGGTTTTGACCCTGGAAATAGGGAGAGGCAGAGGTGAAGGGAGGAAATGAGAAAATGGAAGGAAAAAATATAACAAAAAGAAGAAGAAAGACTTTATTCTTTCTAAGAAAGACTTTATTCTTTCTAAGAAAGACTTTATTCTTTCTAAGAAAGACTTTATTCTTTCTAAGAAAGACTTTATTCTTTCTAAGAAAGACTTTATTCTTTCTAAGAAAGACTTTATTCTTTCTAAGAAAGACTTTATTCTTTCTAAGAAAGACTTTATTCTTTCTAAGAAAGACTTTATTCTTTCTAAGAAAGACTTTATTCTTTCTAAGAAAGACTTTATTCTTTCTAAGAAAGACTTTATTCTTTCTAAGAAAGACAAGCAAAACCAATCTTTTATATCAACTTTGGAATTAAAAGCTGAGGTATGATCCGGAGAGGATGCACATCCATTTACTCAAACCAACAATAAATACTAAAAATGCCTACAAGTTGCAAGACCTAACTTCTAAGAAATGAAGAGAAACAAAAAGCTGTAAGCTTAAGCCAAGGCATGTAACTACATTAAGCATCAAATACTACATAAACTTAAAAACATACTAATTATTGGTTGGCCCTAATTGATTAGAAGAGACTCACAGTTTGAGGAGACATATTGAATGAATTAGACAATAAACATTTTTTTTTTAAAAGAAACGATTTGTATTAACAGAGAAACAAAAGATGTACAAAAAGCAGAAAAACAAGAACCACTAAGACCTAGAAGTTACAGACCCCAGCATAAAACAAAACTATGAAGCTAGCATCAAATACTACATAAACTTAAAAACATACTAATTATTGGTTGGCCCTAATTGATTAGAAGAGACTCACAGTTTGAGGAGATATATTGAATGAATTAGACAATAAACATTTTTTTTTAAAGAAACGATTTGTATTAACAGAGAAACAAAAGATGTACAAAAAGCAGAAAAACAAGAACCACTAAGACCTATGAAGTTACAGACCCCAGCATAAAACAAAACTATGAAGCTAGAACACCCGACCAAAATGAGACTTAAATATAAATATAAAGATAAAATTAGACAACAAACATGAACAAGACTAATTCAAAAGAGGAATGGCATAGGTGGATAACAAAAGCAGCAAGAACAAACATCTAAGTGAACTGGATGAGGGGAGACTGACAATAGAGTATTTGGCAGGTACCTAAAGTGTGCATACCAGTGGCAAATACAAAGAATGAATCACTTCTAGGAGAAGAGACAATAAGGTCGTCATACTGAACATTAAAAAGGACTTAAGCATCAATAAAGCCCAAGGAAGATCCTCCTCTTCTTTCTTTTTGCTATTATTTATATATTTTGAAAACAAGAACTAAAGAGGCAGTGGCTATTCTGAAATGTTCCCAGAAAAACTGGGCAACGAGCAACAACCAGGTCTCTTCTTTAGCAAAATATATGGAAATTTTTAATATGTTATTCTTCTGCAAGAACTCACTGAATTAAAGGTCAAATCCTAGACAGAACCTTGGAAGTTCGAACAAACTCATGATTATACAACAATAGATCAATTGAATTACCAAACACCAGACTTTTTCTAAGCTGAATCCACTAAGTAAAACAGCAATCATCTGGCATTTATGACACAAATCCAATCCCATATAACCACACAGAAACTTTATCCGAGGGACTAACAGTGGTATGACCAAGACATTTGGAAAACCAGATGGGTCTGCTAAGTAAAGCAACATGACCACCTGATTCAACCAAATTTTCCAATGAACAAAAATAAAAAAGCAAAGGCATTCAAGATGGTAGACCAGCATAGTCTATTGCACATATTTTGAACACCCAGTTTAAATATGACAACTATCCATCAACCAAATTTTCCAATGAACAAAAATAAAAAAGCAAAGGCATTCAAGATGGTAGACCAGCATAGTCTATTGCACATATTTGAACACCCAGTTTAAATATGACAACTATCCGCAACCCTTGACCTTGTAAGTTGCAACAAAGCTGCTTTCACATATGCCAATACAAATCCAAAATATCAGTGTTTAGAACATTACCTTAACATTTGATACGTCAGGAGTATCTGGTGTCTGTACAGGGTAGAACTTGTAAAACCTCATATTTTCAAATGCTGCTTTAGCTTCCTCACTCATTTCTTCAATGGCTTTTCTCCGGGCTTCCCTTGCCTATAAAAGAGAGAAATAGAAGAAAAATTATACTTCTAAACAAATTTTATACTTCTATATAAATATTGTTCAATCACCCAAATATAGCCAATTATATCTTGGTAAAAATATTAAAGAAAAAAAGAGTACCTCCCGGTTATTTTTCTTTTGTTCACGTACTTTCTCCTTGACAAACTCCTGAGAAAGCATTAAAGGAAATTCAGAAACAACTAGTGCAAGGATAAGGGAAGGAGGAAGAGAGAAGTAGAAGGTTATGAGTCACTTCCATCTTTTTTACAATTTACCTTGAATGCATCCTTCTGGTCTGCAGATAATTCCTCCTCTTCTATCAATTTATCAGTGAACTCCTACAGGTTTAGAGACAATTTAGTGCAACACGCTTCATTGATGTTTTTATATCGTCTCTTTGTACTTAACAAAGGGGGATCAGCAAGGAAACAAATTTAACAAAACTGGGCAAAAGATGGGGGAATTCAATAATAAAAAAGATGCAAAAGCATGTTACCAGGACTTGCTGTTAAACATCATTAAATAACCAAAAGAAGCTCACTCATCAAATGTTTGTAACTAGGAAAAATGATTACAATATAAATATGCACGTTGAAACACATTAGTCATTGAAATCAGAATACAATACCGAGGAAATACATCATTAGATAAACATTAGCCTTTCTATACTTCAGCTTCCAGTTCTAGTCCTGAATTAAAGAAGAAATTGCCATATTCTAACTCAAGATGAATCTCGTAAATGGCAGAGAAATATTCAATAGTATTGTCAATGTATCTGAATAAAAAAGAAAACAATTACAAATACATTAAAGAAGCATCACTATATAATTGGAAGTGCCACTCTCTAAGATATATATGGATTCCTTATAAAAGAATATGCTACAAAGGTCAAAATAATTTACAAACTTGAATAGTGAACTTATATAAAAAATAATCCTAGCCAATTAAAATAACCATGTCTGTATCAATGACAAGCACCAGATGCAAAAGATAAAGTTGATAAGAAGCATCATAAGCGACACAATTTCAGAACTGAATCAATCCAAAACATACACAAACATAAAAAGTTTGATTTTGTACCTTCAATTCATCCAACTCCCAATCAAATTCACAGTAAACCTGCAAAGGGCAAAAAAGAAAGTCACTTCACCAAAGATCTGGAAGTGTACATACTGTAGTCATTCCATTTCATATGAGCACCTAGTAACTTGTTTGTGTAATGAAAAGATTGATCTTTTACTTCATTTGTCCAATTTCCAGAAACTTATGGCCACCAGTATAAGCCTCGCATAGGATTAAAATGGGTTGGACAAAGAGATCTAAGAGATATATAATCTCAGTAAAAGGATGTCCATGAGTTGTACTTAAATTGAAGTCAAGAAGGAAGGAGGACATAGAAGGATGTAGGACAAGAATAAATAAAAAATTCATCGCTTCATGACCGCATGCCAGCCTAGTACAGTTTTTCCTGTTCACTTATTTTTCTTCTTTTTTTAATTTAGGAACTATTATTGTATATTAGGTTCCACCCCTTCTGCACTCTAGCTTATCAAATAAAGGGAATCCATAAACCCAGTCATATATTCCATATCCAAACAATTTGTTGTCCATTAGTTTGTTTCATAAATAACTATAACCCTTACCGGCTTTGGCTCTCCTGGAAACATTATTGGGACCTCAGTGCTTTGCTCAAGCTCATCTTCCTTAAAAGGCTGATAGAAATCTGTCAAAGATGACAGCATGTCAAAACCAGTAGAGTTCAACATGCACTACAGACAATGATGATTGATCACCAACAAACATGAGTTGAACCATCCTATGTCAATAACCAAGTCAAAGTAACCATCATCAAGCCCCAAATTTATCCATAAATTTCAGAACATTAAGGATGGTATTTTCCTTTTCACTTCCTAACATAATAATTTTGAACAACCGAGAGAGAGAGAGAGAGAGAGAGAGAGAGAGAATCTCATATCCTTCAGATAATCAAAACGTCTATAAGTCAATGTGAAATTAAACAACTATAACAACAAAAGATAGTTTGGAAACCTACAAGGCAAACAGTACTCAAATTTCTTGAGACGATCTATCTTCATGTGTTTCAAAGCAGCCCTGCAATAACATTTATATAAATAACCAAAAAATAGTTAAATCCTCAAACAATGTGACAATAATAAAAGTTGGGCTCAAATAAACAGTGTAAGACAAAACTCAACAGCAAAACTCGAACAAAAGTGGAAAACTAATTTTAAAACAGAGGTCTGAAAAGCAAAATAGCAATGATAAAGGCTTACAAACACCCACTTTATCTAGGGAAAATATGTAAACTACAAGCCTGCCTAGGCGACTTTATAATTTATATATAGCGTGCATTTCAATGTATGACATATGGCCTCAAGTAAAAGCACAGGGTTTTAGTTCAGACAAGAAACAGCTAAGGAGGTGTCATTAGTCAGCCTCAACCAAGGGTTCAAAGCCAGCCAATGGGAATACATCAGCCACTCAGGTACAAATGAACATTATGGTACACATTCAATGCAAAACATTCTCATGGACAGCTATGCTGAACAGTGAATCATTCAGTGGCAGATCAACATGATGTAACTAATGTCTATGAATAACCTATGATGAAAAGTAGCAAATCCAAAGCAAAATACAAATAGACTACAGAAACAACCAAGATTTACTCCTTTTAAACAGCCAAGCAGGAATATAACATGGGATTGTTAAGAATATTTTACTTAATTGTCCAAAAAACCAAAACCAAAAATATAAAAAATTAGTTCAATTCGGTTATAAGGAAGTTAAAAACATAATCATGGCTTTGACTGAGTTAAACCAAACCAACTAAAATAATACAGTAATTTTAATAATTCCAATATTATATATCCAAACTCACTATACAGCAGTTCTGTAACACTGATTACAAAACCTAAAAACATACATGAATACAAGAAATAAAAGGAAAAAGAGGAAAGGGGAATGAGAATGAGTGTTATTCAACCTTCTTTGAGTGCAGCCCAAAATGAATATTTGAGATTTAAGTCTATCAACTTGGCTGTCTCTGTAGAAAGTTGAAAGTGCACAATGATATCAAGAAATTGACAAAGAACTTTACAACTTCCAAACAGAAGTGTTTCTTGAAATGAGTTCAAAACCACCAACACCAAATCGTACCTATTCTCCAGAGGAATATATGGAATCCAGTCCATTTTCATTTGTTTCATGGGAATTATTTCTTCAGCTTCTCTCTGAACTGAATTAATCCCAATCTTATCCGAAGGGGGGAATGGTGATACAACCTATAAGAGCAAAAGAAGCTTAGCAAGACAAGAGATGAATTATATGCATAGTAATGCGCAGTCAGGTTTGCAATTACCAAAATATAAATCATTTACTAAAAACATACAAGAAACATGTTACAAAGAAAAAAAAAATGCAGGATGCAAACTCAGTCTAAGAAATAAAAATTACAAGACGGTTGCAGATGAATTATTGTTTCCATTACCAAATAAACTCATTTTCTACGAACACGGGAAGTAGAACTATAAGAAACAACAATGTAAAACAACGAAAGACATACCCAAATGAGCAAACATTGCATTCTAAGAAGTTCAATTCAATATATGATTGAAGAATTAGTAAACCAATTTCATTACAGTTGAAGTAGTACGAAGTAAAACTTTCACATAAATAAGTTATTTTATTTTATTTTGTAAACAGTAAAGTAAAAAGCTAACTAATTTGAGTGAAGAAAATTGGGCATCTAAAGCAGAAAACAGAGATGAGTTGTTGAACTTACAGCGACCACAACAGGAATGCAAACAACTTTGTTTTCACCATTCACAGACACCAATTGAGCTGCAAAAAGCGAACGTAATTGGAGAAATTAAACACATTGAAATGAAGAAACCAAAAAAAAAAAAATGCAAACAGAAGCTGGTAGCAGGTAGCTTACGCTCAGTACAACCGAAGAGATAGACTTTGTTCTTGCCAAGGTCATAGAGCTTCCCCCCTTCTTCAAAAGCTTGTTCGAGATTGGAGAAATCCCACTTGAATTGGTAAACGGAGTCCAATTGATCCCATTCAGTCCCAACAGGAAATGCAGCCTTCCATAGATCTTCGAGGTTCCGAGGGTCCTCCAAGTATTGGGGCTCCGATTGGGGCTCGGACGCCTTAACCCTCTTCGTCGTCCGAGTCCTTGTGGCTTTGCTGCTGTTGGCGGCTTTGCTCGATTCTTTGTGGTTCTCTGCCTCCTTCTGGCTCGCCTTCCTCTTAGCTCCCCTCCTCATTTTCGTGCTTTTTATATGTATTCTCGTGTGCTTCTTGTATTTGCAGCAGCTTGGTCTCAGGCTCAGCTCGCCAGAACCAGAGGAAAGAGAGATACAGAGAGAGAGATAGAAAAATAGGGTTTGGCGGTGGATGCGGATTCGAATTTTGGGAGGAGAGAGAGAGAGAGGCTTTGTGTGTGTGTGTGTGTGTGTTTTTTTTTTGTTGTTGTTTAATTTGGATTTAGATGGATGGGAAATTAATTAGGAGGGGTCAAAAGACTCAGGTGGCTTTCTTTCTTCCTAGTCTTTTGTATGCTTCCGGGATTAGATATCAGAGAACGGGATCCAAACTTCAAATATCTTTCTTTTTTGGGTAATGATATATTAACTATCATACTTGTCTTTTCATCAAAAGTGAGATGTTTTTTTTATGAAGGATTTTCAGTCGTTTTGACTCCTTAATTATCACGCTATTTGAATTTAGCCTTATGAATTATTTTGTTAGCCAATTTAGTCTCCAAACTCATAATAAATATCCAATTTCACCTTTTATTGTCAAGTTTTCTAAATTTCATATACTTGTCTGTCAATAATAAGAACAAATTCGTAATTTTAAAGCAAAATAAAAAGTAAACCCCTTTAAAATATGAAGTATATTTTTGAAAATTTTAAAAAGAATCAACAAAATGGAAAGAAAAAAAACCCCAGCTATCACAAGATCCATTCCCCTCCCTCCCTCCCTCCCTCAAACCCTCCCTCAAATGGCTTCTAACCTGACTGGAAGGTTCATGTCATTAAAAACTAAAGAATTAGAAAATAAAAAAAGAAATCTCAACCCAACCTATATAGCTGATTCTCTCTTCTGACCCCGCCCCCACACCCCTATATTCAAATCTCATGGTGTGTTTACTAATCAGGAATTGAATTTCATATATGGAGGATTCCTGCGTTTACTTCACATCAAGGAATTGAAAAGCAAGTGGGGCGCACACAATTCCTAATTTTGGAGGAATTCAATTCTTGGGTGGGAGGTGGTATTCTAATTCCTGGAGAATTAACCCATTAGGAATTCATCTTTTCTACCATTATACCCTCAAACAAGTTTCAAAATTCTAAATATGTCATCTACTTTAACCCAACAACAAGGACATTTTAGTAATTAGAACCACTCCTACCCCAATTCCATATGGTTTAGTAAACAACATCAATAGGAATTCGGAATCTAACTCCCCACAATCCATATGGTTTAGTAAACAACTTCAATATGAATCTGGAATCTAATTCTTCTCAATCCAACTCCTCCTCAATTCAATTCATCCTCAATTCAATTCCTCATAATCCAATTACAGATTAGTAAACATGCCATCAGTTTAAAACAATGGGTCTTAGTTTAAATAAACCCAACCTAGTGTTGGGCTCAAGATCTTCCCAGCATTGAGGACCCTGAAGTTGGATTCAAGTGCAAGAGGTCTGATCCTAGAGCCTGCGGAAGTGACAACACCCACTGTTTTGGAGGAGGCTGAAGAGGATTGGGTAGAAAGGATTAGATTGCCCTTAAAATTGAAGGAAACATGCATCTAATGCTTAGGAAATGAACTTTAGCCACAACCTATACAACAAAAACATTCTAAATGGCGGATTCATTTTGTTTATACTAGTTGAGCTAAACCTTTTTCATTTTAAATCAAGTATCTTACTCTAGCCTCTTTGAACACAAATAGAAAAAGGAAAAAGGGAATGGATCTTTTACCCTTAATGACCTTTTCTTGATTTCTCAAGAATGAACACCTTTGTTGGAAATGCCTTTTGTTTCTCTTGATTTTGACTCCTTCACCTTAAGGCTCTAAGATTGGTGTCCTCTACCTCACCACACCAAATGCTCCTAGAGATGAAGAGAAGGCAATCAAGAAGTATGGATGCTAGTCTACTTCTTTATTAGACTAATTTTTGGTTTATGAAATATGAGATACAAAGATGATCACTCATCAACCAAAGTAGGAAACCAAAAACCCTAGCTAGGTTTTCTCCAATACTTATATAGGACAACACAAAAGGCAATTGGGTGGGTATTCGGGGCTCCATTTGGGCCATGGGTCATGTCATCTTATGTCACTTATCCCTTGGGCCCAATAGCCTTTTGGGCTACTTTGTCTATTTCCTTTTAAATCATATTTAAAAGCCCAATCCAATATTTCTATATGTCAATATTAATTCCATAATTAATCTTTTAATTATAATTTAACTATTAAATTATAATTATAGTCTTA
>NW_018921596.1:20409-30847 GCF_002207925.1 Prunus avium | reverse complement strand
CACAAAAAGCGGCTGGTTTTTGGGCAGTTTTGGTAGATTTTTCTCAAGCCATTTTCGGGTGATTCCGGCCACCAAATCTTTCAAATTAGGTATGCTTTTCTATCCTCTTGACATGATCTAGCTGCTGATTGTGTTAATTAGGAGAAATTTCTGCGTATTGGTAGTTAAATAAGAACTTAAAATCTGCCGATTTTCGGCCTCCGATTCCAGCCACTTCCGTCGACTTTTTGGGGTAGGTCTAAGAACAAAAGTTGCTCCACTCTATGTGGTGATCATGTAGGTATAAGTCTTGACCACCGGTTTGGAGATTTTTCGTTTGCCGAAATCGCTTTGGACGCCTGAATCGTGTGGCAGCGCGTGGGCCACTTTTGGGCTAGCCCCCGAGTCCTAAAATCATCCTTATGTCATCCCAAGCATGACGGTATACTCGAATATGAATTTGGATATCGTTTGATCGTCAATCAGATATCGCATATTAGGCGTTATCCGGGTTCGATATGTTTGAGCCGTTGGATCGACTCCAATTTAAAATATGTTGATCTAGGCATTCCTAGGATCGTGAATCGAAGCCCCGGATGTTCCAATTCAATAAGTTTAAGTTTGCGTTTTACGATAACCGTCTGATTGTACGATCGTGAGCAATCCGACCATTCGATTTGGACCCAACTTGCAGGGTAGGTTTAGAAAGTGTGATGAACCTATAGGAACTTCCGGATTGGTGATCGGAGGTCGTGGGTAGATGAGCTTTCTGGAGTACTATGGGCTTATCAAGCCACCAAAAAGAGATCAACCTGCGAAGCCCCATTTTCCTAAGCTTATGGAACTGAGGCAATCATTTCTCCACACATCACTGTCCCCTCTGTGAGCATTGAGGTGGGTAGTGTTGATTAGAATTCCGAACAAATGAAACTCAACCTCAACCTGTTGTTGTCGAATTCAGCTGCACCAAAATTGATTCATCAGCATTCTCAACTTGTGATACTCACAACTGCATGAGCTGTTCGGTAGTGTAGCATATGTAAGTGCGAGGTCGATCTCACAAGGATTGATGATAGATTGATTCAATTTGATTCCATGCACAAAACAGAAAACAAGAAAGAAAAGAACAGAAAACATGAATGAAAGAAAAGTACTAACTCAAGCAAATCAGTTAACAAGTTCAATTCAGATTCACGGATTGATTCTAGCTAAAGTATGATTAAGCCATGGTATCTGGTCCTAACCTTGAATTCCTAATTCCCTAATTAGATCCTTGTTGTCGAACCTAAATTAAGCGTAAGAAATCCATTAAGTATAGAAGAATGTTTTAAACAACCAAGTATGTATCTAATCCTTGTTGTTGAATGTCTATACATACTCTTCCTATTCATAGTTCAATTCAAATTAAAGCATATGTTGTCTACTCTTAATTCCAACCTAGATAGCTAACATACAAGTTTTAATGGTGATCAATCATTCAAACAAGTATATTAACTTAATAGCATAATGAATAAGAACAAAAACAGTAATTAAAACTTGGAAACTAATCAAACTTGAAAACTTAAAATAAGAAATTAATTACAATGAAAAATAAAGTACAACTCAGGAAAACATAAAGGAAAATTTAGCAAAAGGGTTTTGTTACAACAATTGAGAACTTAGAGAATTTGAGAAAGAGAAGGGAGATGAGCTCTAGAGAGGTGTTTGAGAGCTCCCCTCCCTTCCCCCTCCCCTGCTCCCCCCCTCTTTGGGGTGTTTTTGAGAACTTAGAGAATTTGAAGAAGAGAAGGGAGATGAGCTCTAAAGAGGTGTTTGAGAGGTCCCCCCCTTTGGGTGTGTTTGAGAACTTAGAGAATTTGAGGAAGAGAAGGGATAGGAGCTCTAGAGTGGTGTTTGAGAGCTCCCCTCCTTGGGGTGTGTTTGAAAACTTAGAGGATTTGAGGAAGAGAATGGAGAGGAGCTCTAGAGAGGTGTTGAGAGCTTCCCCCCTTGGGGTGTGTTTGTTAGCTTGGAGAACCTCACTATTTATAGGCCTAAGAAATCTGATTTGAGTATTGCCTCTACCTACAACACTCACTTCACCAACTTTACCTAACTTCCCCACCAAAAATAATTAGCTCATGCATATGTCATGCATGACAATGCACTGCAGTCTGCTTGTAGGCCGAATTTGGGCTCGTTCCTCTTCTCAATAAATTCTGGAAAAATATGGACCTTCAAGCTCGTTGTCTTATCTTTCCAACCATATGTAACCAATTTCAAGGGAAAATTGGAAAGGCCTTCAAATATCATTTTTGGCACAGTAACGCAAATACTGCCGAATTTCACCTTAAGCTGCCAAAACTTGCATAACTTCCTCTAGAAGACTTGAAATCATGAACCGTAAAATGCTCCAGAAATTAGACTTCTACATCTTTCCAATGACATATGGCTCATTATCTGGTTCTTCCTAAGCACGTACAGTCCAATCCGTGAAGTTGACTGATCTGTAGACACAATTTTGAGCTAACTTGACTCCAAAATGCATTAAGTGAGTCCCAAAGCTTAATACACCGAAACAAAGATAAAAGAAGGTTAAAAGCACAAGTTTAACTCAAAAACATTACCAAATCATAAGCTAGAAGGGTAGAAAATGATATGTAATTATGCATTGATCATGACCTGTTCGTGGGAGAATATGAGAAAGCCATTGTCCGAGTTGATTCTTACCAGTAGCAGTTAAAGTTTTACTACGACAAAAGGGCCAAGGTCAAACAGTTTCAACCTAGCAACCTTGTACTTAGAAAGACTTTCATTACTGTGCAAAGATAAGGATCTAAGAAGATGA
Organism: Prunus avium; assembly: GCF_002207925.1. The sequence goes on along the minus strand of NW_018921596.1, from coordinate 28,041 downwards.
AACCTAATTGGAAGGCCCTTAGGTGATCAACTAGTCTAGGGGCAGAGGAAGCTATACACTTGACAACATGGTAAGGAAGGAGATTCCAAGACAATGGAATGTCGGCCACCTTCGAAGATATTATCTGTGAGCTTCCTCCTACCAACTCAGTTCCTGGCAAACGACTGAGCCCTAAGCCCTACCCACTTATGAAGAAGAAAAGCAGTTAATGGAAATTCTAGGTTATTTATCCAGTTATTTCCATTTCAAATAAAACTATGTAATCATATAAACATCAATGCAATTTCAGTTTCTCATTCAAAAATGTGTCAAAAAGAAGCAACTATGAAGCGTCCTATGGGAGACGCAGGCCAAGCAGGCCGTCCCCCATAACCAGCGTCCTACGGGAGACATAGGGCAACAACTATAAGCGTCCTAAGGAAGACACAGTCCCCAAAAAGCGTCCTTAGGGAGACGCAAGACATGCCAGGTGTATCAAAAGGGAAACCCAGGTGGCATGACAGTCATTTATAAGTGTCCTAAGGGAGACACATGACGCGCCAAGAGTATCCTAAAGGAGACCCAGGTTCCTGTCAATTTCATAAGGGAGACATGATAGTCATTTATAAGCATCCTAAGGGAGACGCAGTCCATAAAAACATCCTTAGGGAGATGCAAGACGCGCCAGGAGTATCCTAAGGGAGACACAAGTTCCTGTCAGTTTCCTAGGGGAGGCATGACAGTAAAAGTTTCTAAAAAAGAAGCAGAAGAGCACCCTTCAAGCAAGCGATGGGTAAACATTTAGACACCCTAAGGGAGATGCACAACCAAGATACTAGATGGTCATTCAAGTAGTTCACAAGGCATAATACAAATTGAAGTTAAAGAAATAACTGAAGTTTCCTTAAAGAAAAGTGACCAACCAGCCAAGTTCAACAGAAAGAAGATGATTAAACAAGACCAATTATTGCAAACAAGAAAGTTGAAAAGATAAAGGAGTCTTCATCTATTCCAAGATTCTTGCAGGAGACTCCTGGTCAGCAACCTCTTCAGCACCCACCTGATCAGCTACGCCTTCTGCATCTCCAGCTATCTGCTTTGTGACATCTGATGTCATCTCATCAGCCACATGCTCTTCAGCTACAGTCTTGTCAGCCACCTGCTCTTTAGCCCCCTCCATATCCACAACATTAATCTGCTCACTTTGAGAAAGGGAGCAAATCAAGGCAGAGCACCTCGACATCTTCATCTATAATGGAGTAGCAAGGAGCGGCCCCACTCTTGCAGTCCAAGTAACCCAACTTGTATGCGTTGATGACAGCCTTGGACTTAGACCGCTCAGCAACCTCATGATAGGAGCCAAACTTAGCCAGAAGTTTGTCATAACTATAGGAGATGTTAGTATTCTTGTGCTCAAGACAAAAGTAGGCATTTTTTCAATTGTGCAGGCCAGCAGCAGAAGAGTTGAGTTCAATATCCCTTTTAGCAAGGGAACTCTTCAGCTCAGATATACTCTCCCTTAATTCAGACATCCTTTTTTCATGACATATCTGCTCGACTAAGAGCTTGCTAGACAGATCAATATTCTTTTTCTCCAACTCGCTGAGCTGAGCAGAAGAGGGGGCAACATAAGATGAGTTTCGGATGGCCTCAATAGCAAAAACTACTCATTTTTTAAGGAAATGAACAGCCGCTTCCTTTGTTTCTCCAAGGCAAGACTTGAGAATGTGCCAAGGTCACCAACCTGTTGGATATGATCAACTAGCTTCACACAAGCAGACGGGCTTGACAGGAAGTTCATCTTAAGCAGATCAAACACACCTGCATCCCTTGCAGGGTTGGACTAGTCAACCTTGAGATCAGTCATTCGCATTTTCGAAGAACCTTTCACCCGAGCAGATAACTCTTTGACCTTTTAAGTCACCTCCATCCTCGCCTCCAAAGTAGTCAATGACGCCGATCAACTCCATGTTTGACTGCCCGTGACACAATAGCTAGATCCTGATGGTTGGGCAGATGAGCAAACCTCCCAATTCGATCCTCATCCCTTGATCAGTGTAGGTGACTTGAACTTCAGAGAGAAATATCAGCATCTCTTTGCCTTTCAGCAGGTGAACTGGTTCGCGAGCATACCTCTTTACAAGGCAGATCAGAGTTTATGAGCTTGTCAATAGGAGACTTGAACGAAATGTCCTGAACATTTCGCATGCCGCCAACCTTCTTGCTATTTGTGTTGACGAGATGTTTGATTGTGGCAGATGAAGAAGGAGCAGTTACTTGAGTCTTCTCAATAGATGAGACCTCTTTTGAGGAAGACTTGATCACAATAGAAGGAAGTCTTGGCTTCTTTCTCAATAGAGACACGTCCCTTGATCACGAAGTTGCAACTTCATCTTTAGAGGACTTGGCGTCGGCCTTCCTCTTTGAGAGGGATTCGGCAGAGCACTCTTTTTGTTCAACAGGTAGATCATCAGAATCTAGACCATTCTTCTTCCATCTCTTAACATCATGGGCAGGAGGCAAACCACCAGCTTTCTTCGATACTCGCTCAACAACCAGCACCATTCACGAAACCTTGTAAGGATGTTCAGAGCTCGGCAGACCTTAACCATGTCAGGCCAAAGATCTAGTTCTTGCATATATCATTCACTGCAAGCAGAAAACAGAAGTTAGTTAGTCACACATCAAAGAATTCAAACAAACAAAATTAGGAACAAATAGTGGGAGCAAGTGGACCATCACCAACCTCGTCTTCCCACCATCCGCTGACTTCCAACACATCAGCATGTCATACATGATCTCCTTGGCTAAAGCTGTCAAACATCTTGGCTTTGGATACCTGGACCTGAGCATACTTCTCGTACTGCCTCACTTCGAAGAAGTAGAAGAACTCTCGCACCGTCAGGTCTAGCTTGAAGAAACGACTCAGATTCTCAAAACACATGATCACCTGGTAGACGTTCAGAGTACATTGTCTTGGAGCACACTCCATGACGCAAAACACCTCCCTAAAAAACTTTGACAAGGGGAAAGTGAAGCCCAAAGAAAAGTAGAAGTTACAAAATGTGATAATCCTAGCATATGGATCATTCGCATCCACACAAGGTGCATCGTCGATTGAAAACTCCGCTAGCCTGACATGCAAGCCATCAAGAACTAAGCTTAAGACATAACGTGATGCAGATTAACCATAAATTTCTTCTTATGCACTTTGGAACCTCCCCACAAGTACAAAGGTACTTTTGAGATTGGTGATCAACTACCTTCCTCAACTGCAAGACATGATGGCTTGACAACTACAAGACGTATAGAAATTTTTTCAAGAATACATGTCAGATTTACACACACAAAAAAGGCTAGTGGCACAAAAAAAAAAAAGGAATTGGCCTTACGGCCTAAGTCACAAGGCAATCCACAGCGCGGCCCGAGCCACGAAGCCATGGCAGCAGCGGTAGGCCCATTGATAACTCCAGTCTGGGCCTGCAAAAAAAATAAAATAAAAGCCCGAGCCGCGACACAGCCCAGACGCTTCCCGAACGCTTGTAGGCCGCAACCCATGCTGCCTAGCCTATCGGCCCATCTCTGAATAAGAAGAAATAAGGGTGGCAACGATGTCAAAAAAAAGGGAATGAGGAAGGCTGCGGCAGCCGTCGCCACATCAGCTTCGCCATCACGACGACAACTGGCAAGGCCTACCAAACCAGTCCTCGCGCGCGAAGAAGAAAAAAAAAATGTTCAACTTACCTTAGTTTGCACGACAACTGCTCTCTTCGACAAACAGTACAATTCTCCAAGACCTCTCTCACACTCGAAATTAGAGAAGACAAGTTTTCAATTTGAAAAAGAGTTAAGAGATGTGACACCCCGAAACAATTGTAACCATTTATTTAACCTATTAAATTTTTTAAAATTTATTTAATTGTGAAGTTACAATTTTGCCCTTGGAGTAAGGTTGCGATAATCACTTTTCAATCTATAAGGATATTTGGAATTTGAGTCGCATCGTTGCATCAATGTGTAGAGCGCATCTATACGAGTTCATAGACACATAGTGGGCTCAAATTGGAGTTTTAACGAAGAAGTTACAGTCAACGAAAATGCAGTGGCACAACCATAAATATTTCAAAGTCAAATTTTTAAAAACCAAACAGCTCTCTCTCTCCTCCCCTTGCAACAAAACAGCGCTGATCCTTTGACCGACGATATCTTTCTCCTCCGACCACCATTGGCCACTATTCCACCTCCATTAGAACCGGTCCGGCCCCCTCTCTTCATCCCACCCCTTCTCCGACAAAACCAGGACCCTCAGTGCCAGCGAGAGCTTGAGAAAGTTCCGATTTTCTCGAAATTTTTCAACATCGTTTCCGACGACTCCGACGAAGGAATTTGTCTATCCAAGTATGTTTCTTCACCTATTCAACGTGATCTAGCTGATGCTTGGGTTGGTTAGGATCAATTTTGAAGTTTTGAAACTCAATTTAGGACCTAAGTTTTGACCAGTTTTTCGCTTGATTTTCCGGCAAACTCTGGCCACTTTTTGGCCATGGCCCAAGAACAAAAGTTGCTCCCCTAGTTGTCTTGATCACATAGATATAGGTATTGTAGGGTGTTTTGAGAATTTTTCGGTCGCCAAAATTTTCTAATGACACCCACACACTGCCGATGTGTGGGCCGAAATTTTCTCATGTCGTCCTGAGCACAATAGGATGCTCGGATTCGAATTTGGTTATCATTTGACAGTCGAAAGGATTTACGTATATTAGAAGATATCCGAGTTCAATATGTTCGGACCGTTGGAATGGCTCCATTTCTAAGTATGTTGATCTAGGTACCTCTAGGATTTCGGAGTCCTGGATACTTCGAATCAATGATTCAAAGATTACGTAAAACGGTGACGTCTGATCGAGAGTGATCCGACTGCTCGATCTGGACCAAACTTGCAGGACGTGTTTAGTAAACTTTGTTGAACCCATAGGAACTGTCGGATCGAAAATCGGAGGTCGTGGGCCCCGTGGGCTCTATTGACCAAAAACGAGAAGTTTGACCAACTGTTGACCACGGGTCTTTTGAGACCGTCTCATCCTTTGGGAAGGTACTAGAATGGCTTTAGGACCTTTCCAAGGTTGTGTATATGCGTTAAGTTTCTGGGAATTATGGGCTTGGGTGTATGTTTCTATTGTGGCCTTATAGTATCGGATAGTATTACTGGAATTGTTCGCCAGTGATAAATACGTGGGATTTTGAATGACAGTTATGGCGTATTGTTGAAAACTTGGATTTGTTTTGATGTTGTGATATTGGGTGTAATAGTGATATTGGTGGGAAACTGATTTGTTTTGATGTTGTGATATTGGGTGTAGTAGTGATATTGGTGGGAAACACTTTTCGTTTATATATATATATATATATATATATATATATATATATATTGTTATTATTGTTTTATTTTGATGATTGTTATTATAATTCACTTGTGGCTTGATAGCGGGGTTTGGTGTCAGTAAGGATCTAATTAAATGTCAATTATATGTTTATACTCAAATATATGTCTATGTGTTTGGGTTATGGGTACATTGGATATTGATGCGGGTTATGAATTCTGGTTTGCTGAAATAGTATGTAATACGTATGTTGAATTGATTTGAGAACGGATGTTGAAAGTTATGGGTGATCTAATTCAAACTAGTGAATTTTTAGGAAAGAATACACTACAAGGAGAAACCTTTTTTGCAACGAAATATTTAGCGACGAACCTAATTTTTGTCGCCAAAACTATAGATTGGCGACAAACTGTTTCCAGGTGGTCGCCATAAGATTCGTGATATTTAGACATCCTGCATAACTTGAGTCAAATTAAATTGCGACCAATTTCTTCGAAACTGCGACAAAAACTTTTGGTGTATACATTAGGACTTGGCGACCAAACATTTAATTGGTCGCCAAATTCTGGAAAAGGTGCGCGCGAAACTCAAAAATTGCTGGCAACGAAAATATTGTGTGGCTAAGCTTTCCTGTATTGTCGCTAAAGTTAGAAGTCGCGCGTAAAAATTCGTGGGATCCGTGACGAATGTATGGTTTCGTCGCAGACCAGTTTTGTGCCAAGGATTAAGCCAAAAAGACGACGTCGTTTGTGTGTGTTAGCTTATGGGCGACCAAATGTTTTTGGGGCTAATCTAGAGAGTGTAAATACAAAAATAAAAAATAAGTTCCCAACTCGTTATTTCCTCTCAGACCCCCTCTCCATCTCGCACGCCCTTTCGCTGCTCCAACATCGCCACCGACGTCGGCAAGCCTAGGGTCAGAAATCAACGGTTTTCCCTTTCTCTCCTCCACTTTCCTGTCGCATGCCCAGGGTCAAAAATCGACAGCTTCATCTCCGAAGTCTTCCTCACTACATGGTTCAACGGCAAAGTTCTGGTGAGTTCACCTTGTCTGGCTTACCTTCTCGTCTTGTTAATTTTCTGTAGATTCCGTTTGGTTGCTGAGAAAACAACCAAGGAAAATAAGAACTGAATACTTAGGAATTTGAATCCAAACTGATTTTCAGTGCTTGATTTTTCATTTTTGATATCTGAATAAAATTATTTTTCCTTTTTCATGATTGTTCCCAATCTAGATTTCTGATGGTCTGAGTTATTTCCTACTCTCCAGATATAATCTACCCTTCAATTATCTAGATTTCTGATTTTGATTCTTTCAAAATAAAATCTGAGGTTTTTTTTTTTGGGGGGTCTTAATAACAAGGTCGTTGCAACCCCTCAACCATTGAACTGGCGAAGTCCTCTCACAATTTCCTTCATATGCTGCCTCTCTGTTAGGTCTGATGACTATTTGCTCTGTATGATTTGAGTTTTGTTTTGGAAATATTTATTTGGCCATCTATGATTTACGAATTATGAATTATTTTCTTCTCTGTTTTGTGTGTGTGTGTGCATACATATATATGCAGTTTTTGTATTCATTTGTAATGTGTTTAGGATGCGGGTTATGTTATGGTTCTTGTATTTGATATGAATGCCCTATTGTCCATTTGATGTGGGCTCTGTGTCAAATTTGAGATGTTTCACTTGCACACTTACCCAGTAGTTATTTCATTTGTTATGTTTTAATGCTTTGAGTCTGATTGATTGTTTTCCAGGTCTTGGAAATCCTTTCAAATCCCTTCCAGCCACTTTTTTTTCCTTTTTAACAAAGCATTTCGGCTTTATCTGATGATCACTGGTTGCTTGGATTTTGTCTACCGCGCAAATCTCAAGGCCTGGAGTTCCGGGCCGAGGGGATGTGCGTTGACACGTGGCTTCCTGCTTTTGGATGCGGTGCGGTTGTGCGCGGGCGTTCCAGCACGGTCTACCGTGCGTCGAGAGGTTGATGTGATTGGAAATGGTTAAGTGGTGCGCCTGTTTGAACTCGTTTTCTAATCAAACGATTGTAGCCGAGAGAGGAACAAATCTCGGCTGTCAGGTTCACAGCCTGAGCTACAAGGCCGTTTAGCGGTGGTGTTGTTAGTGGGTTTCGGGCGGTGCTCCGGCGCGCTGCTCAGTGAGCGACGGTCGTATGATATATGGGGTGAATGAGCGAATAGCAAAGATGGTGCTCCGGCGCCTTGAAAATCAAGGGTCGTATGATATATTGATGAATGGATTTTCCTTACAA
>NW_018921596.1:8944-20350 GCF_002207925.1 Prunus avium | reverse complement strand
TAGGAAGAGTTCCTGGAGGAGTAATCGAGGCTGAAATCCTGCATAGTGGAGTCTGATTAGAGCAAGTGGGTAGTCCAATCGACATTTGGGATCGTGAAGTATGGTGGTGTGACCCCATAAATCCTGGTGAATCTCGGCCGCCGCCCTGATCGTGGGTTCTGCGCTTCTGGCCGTGGAGACGCATTTATTGTTTCTGATAGTTGGTGACCCAATCTCCCAAACTGCAAGAATTTTTGTGAGAATGTCTGCGTCTAATCACTCTGTTTCCTGTCTCCACAACCTGACTTCAGTCACTTCCCACCTTCCCTCGTGCATTAAATGCTTATTTGTGGCCAGTGGGTTTGCTGCAATAACCAGAGGCATTACTTCATTAAATGAAGCATGGGACCCTGCTATCACGTGATGATTTGATTTTTAATACCATTGGCCGTGATTTTGTTCGGCCTCGGCCTCGGCCTATTATCGAGGCCGAGATGATCGTGCCTTAGCAACTTTTCTTTTGTCTTCAGGAGGGCCAAACATCTTGGCGAAACGCTGCGTTTGAGCAAATGCCAGGGCTGAGAAAATGGGCTCCTTCGGTCAGTTCATGGCCGTGATTTATTAGGCACAAACAGATTTTATGAAAGGTAATTCAATTAGCTTCAAGGATAAAGTTTTGTTGATTGAAATGGTTTTATCATCAATTAGGGCATATATAATTAAGAACTGTAAAGAATAATCATTTGTTCTAAAATTCAGATGAAGAGCCTAATTATTAATCACTACATGAGAGGCATGTGACCTTAAGCCTAATTTTATTCATTGTACTTGATCTGACTCTATAAAATGGATGTGTTGTTGATTACAATATTACTTTGAACCGTTTGGTTTTCTCTTGAGGGCTTTTTTCTTGGATATTTGGTGCTTCAAGTGATGTCTTATTATGTTACTGTTTTGAGTTAACTGGGAAAAATTATATTTTTGTTTTATGATGATTAGTGAAACTTAGAGGGCGAAGGCATATGCTATTTTGAGTTTGAAGACTAATTTGGACTCAAGCCCGTGAAAAATATAGTGTCTAACTAATTCTGTTTTCTTTTTTGCAGTAGGATAGATAAAAATCTTGCTTCTGCCTTCATTTTTTTTTCTGACTTGTGTCATGGGTTGACGTAAATTTAATCTTGAAAGCCTTGTTTTATCATCTTCAAGTTACTTTTTGTTTTCCTTAATCTGTTTTAAGGTTTGCATATGTCCCCTGAAAGTATTTCTCAATTTCTTTTTGTTGGGAAAATGTAGAAGGGTGAAAATCCTACATACATTAGCAACTGGAACAACATGCATATGCATACGGATAAGGGCATTTCGATCAATGAGGCTGCTGAAATTAAAGAGGTAAGGGGGAGTTCCTGTTTTCACAAAATGGTTGCTGGCCATGTCCTGTTATGCATAGACCTAGCCATGTTGCGTAACCCAGTTCAAACTAGCACCATTGTTGGGCCATTAAATGTAGTCTATTTTTCAGGGCCAAGATCTCTCTTTTTTCTTCTCTTTCTTGTTTTAAATCTCAAAACTGCTCTAAAAGGTCCGGACCAAAAAACCCAATTTCTATCCAATGAAACTTTAAAAGAATAATTGCTATAATATTGCTAGTTGCTTATGTTTGCTTCCAGTCCATAGATGTAATGAATCAAGTCTAATGAAATTAAGTTTTATCCTATGATTGTGTCCCTTTTTTTTTAAAAAAAAAACACCTTGATTCTTAAACTGAACTATGGGATTTTTTTTTTATAAATTTTTTTCCAGAGTAGTGCTGAAGTCTGTTTTGGAAATTGTTTTTGACATGCTTCCTTAACTTCAAATGCCATGAAATTTTGATGTGATAAAGTTTAATGTTTCTGGTTCTGATCTGGAAAGTTTCGTACTATTACACACACTAAATTTTTAGTGAATTTCCCAAGTTGAAGTGTTCTTGCCCAAATTGTTTAACAAAATATTTATTTGGTCATCTATGATTTATTGAAAGCTACTTCATACCCTTTTTGTTGAATTGTCTGTTATGCTTAGCAATGGTTGAAGACCAAATTGAAGTGCCTCGAAAATTAGGAATGTCGGGCTATGTGCTTAAGCAAATTCTGTGCCTTGGGCTTGAAAATATGATAAAGAAATATCTTCAAGACTTCTAGTTTTTCACTAGAATCATCCTCTATTAGCTTGTGTTTTTACTTTGAAAGAATTTTTCATGTTATTTTATTTCAATTCAATCCTCTTTTTCTACATTTAGATCTCTTTTTATTTCAATTCTTCATTGTATTCTAGTGGAAGCTGAAAAAGTCGTTGTTCATTGTTTCTATTTGCATTGAAAACATTAAAACCAATGAGTGATTGCCTTATTTGGGTTTGTGGTTCTCTTTATCTTATAATGTGTTCAGAACAATAAAGGAGTTTTACTGAGGTAATATCCTATTTTTGCATGTCAGATTATTTGAGGAGGTGGAAGGATTTGGGTTGTTGTTTTGGACAGAGGACCATTTGAAGTAAGAACCTCTTCTCATTACACTCAGTTCCATTTGTTTTTCTTATTAACAGCTATAGTGGTTGTCAATGTCATTGTGGTGTTGTTTGTTTAAAGGTATTAAAATGGCATGCGTGTTTTGTATTGTGTTGAGAGGTTATGCAACCCATGTTGGTTAAGGTGTGGATTATACTTTGGTTTTTATGATTTATGTTTTCTAATGGGTGGGTTGTGCTATGCATGATATTAATCTGTACGTTGGTTTTTCAAAACTGTTTTCCTTATTCATTTGTGGTATTTGTTATTATCACAAAGGTATGCTTTGGATAGTTAATATTGAGAGGTATGAAAAATGAATTCAAATTTTATTAAGTTTGTTCAAATACCATTCTCGAACATTCTTAAATATTAATGACATGTAATCATTTTTCTTATGTAGATCCAAACTCTTTTCAATGTCTTATTTAATTAAGATTGTCAATTTCCGCTTTTGGGCAAGATTTCTTGTAATTGTGTTGTTAAAAATTGTTTATTTTTGGTCTCTCTATATATATATTTTATTTAAATATTCTTGATTTTGGCATCTTCTTGACCGTTGGCATTTCCTTGTTTTGTTTCTTTTGTAAAGGAAGATGATTGATGAGTTTGAGAAGATCAAGCAACAATTGGCAGAGTGTTTGGGAAATCCACGATATTAGATCACAGTCCCTTTCCCACGTGTTGAAGATCATGCAAAACTTGGAATTACAAAAGGCATAGTATACATGTATTTTTTTTAGTCGAACCTAGTCTTAGAGTGGGGAAATAATTGCTTCAGAACTTGGGTTTACCAAGGGCAAGAATATATGGAGCTTGGCCTCCAGTCTTGAGTGGAGAGTTCTTCACTCGTTTATTTCTACTATTTTTGGATATGTTATGTGTATTTGAACAACTAGTATGCTCTTGTGTACTTTTGAATGAGAGAAACTTTGCTTCATGTCATTTTCTATTGTTCTGTTTATCTAAATTTATTGTTTTTCGAAATTACATTATCTTAATGAAGAAAAGGTTAATATTATCACAAAATAGAATATAAATAAAATAATTAAAACACTTCAAATATACATATTTTAGAGACCAACTAAGTAAGCTTTAGCGACCAAATCTGGTAGTCGCCAGAAACTATCGGCGATGAACCCATATATTTGGTCGCCCAATCCTTTCTCAATTCGTAGGAACTTATATTTATAGGCGACCAACTGATAACTGTATGGCGACGAAATAAATTCGTCGCAGTAAATATTTTGGCGACGAAAATTTGTTTCCGTCGCCTTTTGTCAATTAGACTTTCAGCCACTAGCTTTAGGCAGCCAATCTAGCGACGAAATTATTTCGTTGCTAAGGGGATTTGGCGGCGAAATGTTAACTTTTAGCGACCAAAGGTGATGGTCGCCAAAAGGGTTTTTCCTTGTAGTGATACGTGATTGTTGGAACTTCGGGAATGCTTATTATTATTACTATTATTATTAGTGCTATTAATATTATTTATAAAGGATTATGGTGACTTTGGGTAATAGTTAGAGTTAAGGACAGCTTTGATAGAAGACATATTATGTTATCAATGGGCAAGAAAGGTTGTTTTATACATTAAATCATCCTATATTATCTTTCAATATGTAGAACAACCATAGTCCAAGGAATACACAAGTGGATATGAGAGCTATGTAATGAGATTGCATACATGGAGACTTCTCATCATCTCTAAATCCTGAATATGTTCCTGGTCATAGGAATATTGATTGGGCGTCAATATTCCGCAAAGACCAATACACACAGTATCATCTCTATATGTAGGGAATGGCAAGGTCTCAAGTCATTAAGTGCGGAGACACATCGATATGTGTGTAGGTGCTTGTAGAAGAACAAGTACACTGAACACGATCCAACACACGAGTTACAATATGGAAGTCTTTACTCACATGTCAAGCTGGAACTCATAAATTGTAATGGTGCAAAATAATCCTTAGACCTGAGGCATCATAGATGTTTTGTAGCTATGTTGTTAATTTTTGAGGACACTATACAGTCATGCTGAATTAGGCATAGTTTAAAGGTGCTCATCAGGATTCTTAATAGAGTCATGGAAGCAAATGAATGTACAACAAGGAATCTCTACTCTCAGTAAAGGAGAGAGAATACTCCAAGATATGATTGGTCAAGTCTCTGCGCAGAGTAGTGGATAAGACTTGAAAGAAGAAATCTTCAAATCTTACCAAGATAATCATATAAAAGGAATGATTCCCATTAGGATATTGACAATCGGATTCCATGATCTAATAATATGAATAAGGAGTATTGACATAAGAGAAGGATTCAATTGCACGGTCATTCCAATTTGAATAGGTTCTTTCACAACATCTCATTTAGCTCGGATAACCGTGACTCGCTGCTAGGCGACAACCATGGTTTGTGGATGTCCTAAAAGGTTTCAATTAACCTTTATTAATAGGAAGAATTAAATTGTGGAATTTAATTCATATATCATCTTTAAGGAGTTGAGTCAACCCACTACCTTGCTAAAGGGAACCTACGGATTTGCAAACCCAAATAATGTGATTAGAGGTACAAATGAGGAGACACAAGTCCATGGTTGATAATCAAATGTCAAAGTCAACGGTCAAAAGTCAACATGTTGACCGGAGCAATTGACTAAAGTCAAATACTTCAACCAGGTCAATTAAGTAAGACTATAATTATAATTTAATAGTTAAATTATAATTAAAAGATTAATTATGGAATTAATATTGATATAGAAATATTGGATTGGGCTTTTAAATATGATTTAAAATGAAAGGGACAAAATAGCCCAAAAGGCTATTGGGCCCAAGGGATAAGTGACATAAGATGACATGACCCATGGACCAAATGGAGCCCCAAATACTCACCCAATTGCCTTTTGTGTTGTCCTATGTAAGCTAAGTGTTTGATAAAACCTAGTAAGGGTTTTTGGTTTCCTACTTTGGTTGATGAGTGATCATCTTTGTATCTCATCTTAAACCAAAAATTGGTCCAATCAAGAAGTAGACTAGCATCCATACTTCTTGATTGCCTTCTCTTCATCTTTAGGAGCATTTGGTGTGGTGAGGTAGAGGAGTCTAATCTTGGAGCCTTAAGGTGAAGGAGTCAAAATCAAGAGAAACAAAAGGCCTTTCTAACAAAGGTGTTCATTCTTGATAAATCAAGAAAATGTCATCAAGGGTAAAGATCTATTCCCTTTTTCCTTTTTCTATTTGTGTTCAAAGAGAATAGGCTAAGATACTTTGTTTAAAATGAAAAACGTTTAGCTCAACTAGTACAAACAAAATGAATCTGCCATTTAGAATGTTTTTGTTGTATAAGTTGTGACTAAAGTTCATTTCCCAAGCATTATATGTATGTTTCCTTTACGCAGAGCCCTATAAATACATGGCTACATTCAACACACAAGGTTATTCTAAACTCAATTTCGAAACCCTAAAAAAAAAAAAAACCCTAAACCTCTCTCCCTCTCCTAGCCGATGACATCCCTAGCCGCCGGCCTCACCTCTCTCATCTCTCCCATATGACTAAGTGCCACTACACATGGCTCAGGCCACCCAGTTCTCCGCATAGGGAAAACTCCGTACCCTTTTTTAGCTATTATTTCTCAAGGATTTAATCGAACTAACTTAGGCATCGGAGGGCCTTTGGCCAACACCCCCATGTGTGGTCTTTTACTCCAGTTTGATTTTACAGGGATTGAGGAAGAGAGAGAAGGAAGCTCAAGAGGTGGAGGATCTAAAAGTGAATATTCTCTCGTGAAAAATTTGCACAAACACATGTCATATGATTTCACTTTTGTAGAAAAGGCTCTATCTGCGATTGTAGTGAATGCAAGTTTGATTCATCTGCATATCATTGAAGGTTGCTCTACTATTTCATGTGTGCATTTCATCACCTTAATGTTTGAAACATATCACTTTCCATTCTTCCAACTAATATGCTCTCCAAGCTTCAAATATTGACGATTTCAACATTTACTCAACCAATATGAGAAGCACCAGCTTATAAAGAGGAAAGGGATTGCAATTTAGGGTTCTTTAGGGCTGTTGTTTCAGAAGGAAGATGAGTTTCACAATTGGGGAAAATAAAACCAACCTAAAAAGACCCATTTACCCCTAAATTTAACGAAAAAATTGACAGAATTGACGGTGGGACCATTTGTCCTAACAAAACTGAAGTTAAAGGACCACGGGAACGATTTTGGAAATTAAAGGACCAAAATGCGAACCGGGTCAAAGTTCACGAACCATTGAACTATGTGGTAAGCCTAACATTACCCTTAGTTTATATATACTAAAGAGAATGGCCCAATTGATGACGATTTCTTCATCAACAAGTGAGGGAAATTAAAATTGGGACTTTAAATATTTGGAATAAAAATACTTAATGACATATAAAGGACCCATTAGTGCAGGGGCGGAACTAGCCCAAAGGCTGCTATGGGCTGTAGCCTAGGAAGGTTTTGGGGAAAAAAATTAATTAAACATATATAGCCTAATATTTTAAACAAAAAGTAAATAAAAAAATATACAATTGCATATTCCACCACACCAATAGGCATAGTCAAAGGTCTTCCACATTTGTATTTGGTGGCAAAGTTTGTCCCAAACATCAATTTTAATCCTTTTTCCATTAACGTATCCCCAAAAGAGAAGCATTTTTCTAAATAAAATTCACCATTTCGTGAATAATCTGGCTCTAATTCAATTTTTTTTTTCCTTGTGTTTACAAATTTAATGTATACTTTTATTTCTAAAAAAATATAGTAACTGTTAGTTTAAAAAAAAAATTATCATTGGATTTTAATTTAATAACTTTAGCTAGCCCACCCATTGAAAAATTCTTGATTCCGCCCTTGCATTAGTGTAGTGGTTTGGAGTAATTGCTCCCCCAGGCAAGGTCCTAGGTTCGAGTCCTAGCATCCATGTTGTGTGTTAGTTCAGTATATAAAAAAAATAAAAATACTTAGTAGGGTGTATTCAATTGTGATTTTAATGGATTGTTTTGAAGCTTAAAAGTACAGCGGTATTCAATTAGGATTTTTAAGTAATCAATAAAAATCTGGTGGTATTCAGTTAGGATTTTTAAATCATCAATACAAGTCCAGTGGTATTCAATTAGGACTTTTAAAAGATAAGAAAAAGTACCGTGATATTCAAAAATTTACTGATTTTGAGGTATTTCATTAAATGGTATATTGTGTGAGACTTTTGAGTGTGTGATATAAATACCAAATCACATAACAAATCTCATCTTCCTATGCCTGATTCTCATATAGAGAGACGATAAAGAAACATTAACAAGAGAGACGATATTAGCTTCTTTGGACCAAAATTATATTTTTGATACTTTTTTTTTCTCAGAATCTCCTACTCATTGTAGATATTTCCTCACAAGGAGTTGTAGCCCTCCACAACTCTATTGGTGTGCCCACAAGTTGCTTGATCTAATGCCTCAAAGAGGCTCTTTTTTTTTTTCCTTTTTTTTTTATGCGTAGCTGCTGCACGTACAGCACACATCAGCTAAATATTTTTTTCTAATTCACTGTCCCGAAACGTTCAGGACCAGGACAAAACAAAAAAAGAAAAAAGAAACCTTACCAACAATCTAGAAGAAACGTTGATAGGGTGCAAGGGGTTTTTTTCACTCCACATTTTTGGTCCAAGCTTTAACAAAAACTAGGAGTAGTCATGGGTTTGGGCTAGGAGTTTTCAGTATGTTCCTTTATTTTGTTTTTCTAGTGCTATCTGTTTTGCATTTGGTGTTGGTGGCTATGGATGAGCTTCTAGCCTCTGCTTATGCTTTCGTATTTCTATTGGTGGTTTCTCAGTTGTGTTGTGTTGCAATGAAAGTTCATTTTTTCGACCAAAAAAAAAAAGTCATGGGATTGAGCGAACATGGCTAACTCAAATCCAATCCACACTTTAGGCAAATCTATTTTGGAGAATACGAAAAAGTCCTAAAAGTGAATTAAAATCATAAGTAAAATCCTGTAATTACAATCTATTAAAATCATAAGTAAAATCTTATAATTACAAATCCGACTGAAATCCATTACATTAAAATCTTGTCATTACAATTTATTAAAATCTCAATTGAATATACCCCCGTAATGACATTATACTATACCATACCTAGGATGCTTTCAAAACATAAAGTGCACAAGTACAATTGTAATTAATTAATTGCATAGAAAATACAAGAAATTATTTTGAGCATGCAATCAAACAACAATTCTCATGTTACGTTTATCAATTAACGCAACATAGAGAATTATTAAGACGACTTGGAAGAAAAAAAAGAAAGAAACATAGCAGTCTTAGAAGTAGATGAGGATGGAGTATCGGTGTTGGAGGATGCAACTGCAATACCCATTGCCTTGAGAGCCAATGCATAGTTTTAGTGATTCCATATATTTCAATCACTCCATTTAAGATTAAAGAGGTGGAACATTGCAATTTCTTTCACCTATTGATTTCGTATGTTTCAATTACTCCATTTACGGAGCCAATTTCGTACAAACTTGAAGTGTTCAATTTCTTTCACCTATTAATTTCGGATCGAGCCCAAAACTTGGGCAACATCATAATATGGTGGGAGGAGTCATTTGGTGAGTTTTGAGTAAATCCAATTGCAAAAACTATGCAATACACAAACCACTCCATTTATGGTACGCACTTCGTACGAACTTGAAGTGTCCAATTTCTTTGACATATTGATTTCGGATCGAGCCCAAAACTCAGACAACATCATAATATGTTGGGAGGAGTCACTTGATGAGTTTTGAGTGAAATCCAATCGCTAAAACTATGCAATACACCAACTACTCCATTTATGGAACGAACTTCATACGAACTTGAAGTGTCCAATTTCTTTCACCTATTGATTTCGGAACATTGCATAGTTTTAGTGATTGGATTTCACTAAAAACTCACCAAATGACTCCTCCCACTATATTATAATGTTGCCCAAGTTTTGGGCTTGATCCGAAATCAATAGGTCAAAGAAATTGGACACTTCAAGTTCATACCGTAAATGGATTGGTTGGAAAATTGCATAGTTTTAGTGATTGGATTTCACTAAAAACTCACCGAATGACTCCTCCCACCATATTATAATGTTCCCCAAGTTTTGGGCTCGATCCAATATCGATTGGTCAAAGAAATTGGACACTTCAAGTTCGTACGAAGTTTGTTCCGTAAATGGAGTGGTTTGTGTATTGCATAGTTTTAGTGATTGGATTTGACTCAAAACTCGCCAAATGACTCCTCCCACCATATTATGACGTTGCCCAAGTTTTGGGCTCGATGCGAAATCAATAGGTCAAAGAAATTGGACACTTCACGTTTGTACGAAGTTCGTACTGTAATTGGAGTTGTTGTTGTATTGCATAGTTTTAGCGATTGGATTTCACTCAAAACTCACCAAATGACTCCTCCCACCATATTATGTTGTTGCCCTAGTTTTGGGCTCGATCCGAAATCAATAAGTCAAAGAAATTGGACCCTTCATCCATAAGGGTTGAACTTATAATATTATGAATGTGCTTTGAATACATGCATGTCCCTAAATTTCCAACTCCAATTATGGTACAAACTTCGTACGGAACTGAAGTGTCCAATTTCTTTGACCTATTGAATTTGGAATACACCAACCACTCCAATTAGGAACGAACTGTCGTTGAACTTGAATTGTCCAATTTCTCACCCCTATTGATATCGGATCGAGCCCAAAACTTGGGCAACATCATAATATGGTGGGAGGAGTCATTTGGCGAGTTTTGAGTCAAATCCAATTGCTAAAACTATGCAATACACAAACCACTCCATTTACGGAACGAACTTCATACGAACTTGAAGTGTCCAATTTCTTTGACCAATCGATATTGGATCGAGCCCAAAACTTGGGCAACATTATAATATAGTGGGAGGAGTCTATAACGATCCAGCTGTTGAGTCACGAGCAGTCAAGCATGGGCTACTTGCACTGCACAAATGGGACTGCTCCCTTCTATGCAATTAAAGACGGAGACATCGAGGTGCTCTACCCTGACTTGTTCCCTGTGCAAAGTGACTAGGTTAATGCTATGAACATGGAAGAGGATGGAGAAGAGGAGGACGCAGCCGATGAGATCGTGGCAGATGTCGCAGAGTAGGTAGGTGGGGCTGCTGTAGTCGTTGCTGATCAGGTGGATGCCGAAGAGGCTGCAGATCAGGGGTCTCCAGCCGGTGTCTCAGAGTAGATGAAGACTTAGTTATTTCTTTTCAACTTTTGTAGTATGCTTTTTGTTTGTTTAGAATAATTGGTCTTGTTTGACCATCTCCCGCTTGTTGAACTCTGCCGATTGGTCACTTTGCTATGGAAATTTCAGTTATTTTTTCAACTTCAATTTGCTTATTGTCTTGTGAACTGCTTGAGTAACCAACCAGTATCTTGATTGTGTGTTTCCCTTAGCAAATTTATAAGTGTCAGGGTCCCCCTTGAGGGACTCCAAGCATGTTCTATGTATCTCGTAAGATGTATTGACAAGTGCTAGGGTCTCCCTTGAGGGACTTCAGGCATGTTCTGCTATCCCGTAGGATGTTTTGGTCGTCGCCCTGCATCTCCCGAAGGACGCTGTTTATGGGCAACTGCATGACTATCCTGCCCCTCTTAGGAGACGGATAGGAACCTGGATACTTCCCTCAAGAAGCATGGAGACCTCTCTTATAAAATTCCTTGCGCACCCTTCGTCTCCCTGAGGACGTTTCTTTACGGGCTGCGTGTCACATCCCGAGATCGCTCCGCCGTAGCACAATATTGTCCGCTTTGGGCCCCCCCTATCTGCCCTCACGATTTTGTTTCTGGGAACTCAC
>NW_018921595.1:50040-90470 GCF_002207925.1 Prunus avium | reverse complement strand
CAAACGCCACAAGAAAAGATATAATTCCACTATCATTTTTCAGTGGTAATTCCATACTCTAATTATTTTATTTTATAACATAACTTCTTATATATTTTTTTTGACTACATCGTTCTCGCTCTCCCTCCTCACACGCAGAGACTCTATCTTTTCTTCTTCTGCCTTCTCTCCTCTCCTTTCTCAATGAGTTGCATAAATAGGGTTTTTGGGTTTTTGCTGAAGGAAAAGGGTTTAGGGAAATGGTTTCTAAAGGTTTTCTTCTGCTGCTCGTGACTTTTCACATTATGGATATACTAGCCACACCTGCAGCACCACTCAACCCAACCGCTGATGAAGCTACACCTGCAGCACCACTCAACCCAGCCGCTGCCGCTGATGTATGTATTTCTTTGCACTCTCTCTCTTTCTCTCTCTCTCTGGTTTTAGAGGGTCAGATCCACTACTTTACTTTTAAGTCCAACTCCCATCCTCCCCTTCTACGACTTAATCACTCTCCGATCTAGCCTAACACCACCACCACCTCCCCTCCGTTTCTCTCTCTCTCCCCCCGACAGAGAACATGCATTTTTTTCTAACATAACAGTGTTAACCATATCAAAAAGCGGTTTCCCAAAAAGTGGCTAAGATTCATCCTTTTTCCAGTTCAATCACGGAATTTGCCCCGCGTTTGGGAGTGCGGTGCTTACAAAGAAAGTGGCTTTTAAAAAAAGAAAAATAACCAACCTGTTATAAAATAAAATAATTAGAGTATGGAATTACCACTGAAAAATGATAGTGGAATTATATCTTTTCTTGTGGCGTTTGCACAGATTGAATTTCCTCTCAAATAGAAACTCACTCAATAGTATTCAAATCTCACTCTCCTTTTCTTTCTTCGCTTCTGATGGTATATATTACAAACGAACGAACAGGCCTATTTATAGGCGCTTCTGAAGTTTTCTCGTGAGTGTACAGTGTAAAGTTTCTGCCTCAATTTCAAACCATCACTTTCATCCGTGAGTGTACAGTGAAATTTTTGCCTCATTTTCAAACTTCATAATTGATTGTGGGCTCCACTTCCACTATTTATAACACTCCCCCTTGGAGACCACATATCCCTAGATTAGTTGCCTCATTAAAACCTTGCCTGAAAAAATCCAGTGGGAAAAAAACCGAAGCGAAGGAAAAAGAGTACAGCCTTACTTGGGACATTAGAGTAATGTGAAGTGCGCACATGTTGCCTCGTTAAAACCTTGCTAGGAAAAACCCAGTGGGAAAAACCCTAGTCGAAGGAAAAAGAGTACAACGCGCTTATGTCCTGTGTTAGAGGACTCTTGAATGCTCCCCCTGATTTTGCATGCTCCAACTTGATTGCTTGCAGAGTTGTCGTAATCCGATGCCATGTACTAGCTTCTGGAATGTGCACTTGGGTAAAGACTTGGTGAAGAGATCTGCCAAGTTATCGCTTGAACGGATTTGTCTGACTTTGATTTCTTGATTCTTCTGAAGCTCATGCGTGTAGAAAAACTTTGGTGATATGTGCTTGGTCCGGTCACCCTTGATGTACCCTCCTGTGATTTGAGCAATACAAGCTGCATTGTCTTCATTTAGAATGGTTGGAGTGTCCGTTGCTGAGGGCAAAGCACAGGTGCTTCGAATGTAATGAATCATTGATCTTAACCAAACGCATTCACGACTGGCTTCATGGAGGGCAAGTATTTCTGAGTGATTGGAAGATGTGGCTACCAACGTTTGCTTTGTTGAGCGCCATGAGATTGCAGTTCCTCCACATGTAAATACATACCCAGTTTGTGAGCGTCCTTGATGTGGATCAGAGAGATATCCTGCATCAGCATACCCAACAATACTCGGGGCATTGGTCAATTCACTGGAATAGAATAAGCCCATGTCGGTCGTTCCACGAAGATATCGTAGAATATGTTTAACACCGGTCCAATGTCAACTTGTTAGAGCAGAGCTATATCTTGCTAACAAATTTACTGAAAATGCTATGTCAGGTCTGGTACATTGTGCTAAATACATTAAAGCACCTATTGCACTAAGATATGGCACTTCTGGACCAAGTACCATCTCATCATCCCCTTTCGGACGATATGGATCTTTCTTAGTGTCGAGCGACCGAACGATCATCGGAGTGCTAAGTGGATGGGCTTTATCCATGCCAAACCTCTTTAATACTTTTTCAGTATAATTTGATTGATGCACCAAAATTCCATCAGCACTGTGCTCAATCTGTAGGCTAAGACAATATTTTGTCTTTCCAAGATCTTTCATCTCAAATTCGCGTTTGAGATAATCAGCAGTCTTTTGGAGCTCTTTAGGAGTTCCAATTAGATTCATATCATCAACATAGACTGCCACTATTGCAAATCCAGACTCTGATTTCTTAATAAACACACATGGGCAGACAGGATCATTTGTGTATCCTTCCTTCAGTAAATACTTGCTGAGACGATTATACCACATTCGCCCAGATTGTTTTAACCCATATAATGATCTTCTCAATTTGATTGAGAACATAGCCCGTGGTTTATTATTGGCTGCATCGGGCAGCTTAAGTCCTTCTGGGACTTTCATGTATATGTCTGTATCCAACTCTCCATACAGATATGCGGTAATGACATCCATAAGTCTCATTTCAAGTTTTTCTGAAACCGCTAAGTTTATCAAGTAACGGAACGTAATTGCGTCCATTACTGGGGAGTATGTTTCCACATAATCAATTCCAGGCCTTTGTGAAAAACCTTGCGCAACAAGTCGTGCTTTATACCTTGCAATCTCATTGTTCTCATTGCGCTTTCTTGTAAATACCCACTTGTAACCTACAGGGTTCACATTAAGTGGGGTTGGAACAATAGGTCCAAAAACACTCCTTTTTTCCAAAGAGTCTAATTCTGCCTGGATTGCATCTTTCCATTTAGGCCAATCCTGTCTCTGTGTGCATTCATCAATGGAGCAAGGCTCAATATCATCATATTTTATGATCTCAGTGGCCACTAAGAATGCAAATATATTATCGATGATTACCTCATTTCTGTTCCACAATTCATTAGTGGATGCATAATTTATGGAGATTTCTTGGCTTTCAGGTACAGCTACCACTTCAGGAGCACGTGTCTCATCAAGGACATTTTCCTTCTCAGGAAGTACCCGTCCCTCATGGGGGGAATTTGAAACATGAATTATGGGCTCTCCATTTATTTCATTTGCATTCATTTTGGCCATCAACTTCCTCTTTCGAGGAACTGAGTCCTTTGAGCCTAGTGGTCTGCCACGCTTCAAGCGTGCAACAGATGAGCCGGTTGCTGGCGCATTGCCTTCTTTATTATGAACATCAATCCTTGCAGGTGCATTTGCAGCTGGGATATGTGATTTCATCACCTTTGTTGCATCATTAAATGCATCTGGCATCTGATTCGCAATGCTTTGGAGGTGAACGATCCTTCTCACTTCGTTTTCGCATTGAGCGGTACGAGGATCGAGATGAAGCAAAGTGGGTACATCCCATGATAATTCACGTCGTTCTTCATGAACGAGTTTACCTTGTTCTTTAGGAACAGATTTTTCTCCCCCTAATAATGGAAAAATTGTCTCATCAAAATGACAATCCACGAATCGTGCCCTAAAGATATCACCAGTCAAGGGCTCCAGATATCTAATGATAGATGGTGAATCAAAGCCAACATAAATTCCCAATCTGCGTTGAGGGCCCATCTTAGTACGTTGCGGTGGTGCAATAGGCACATAAACCGCACAACCAAAGACTCTTAAATGTGAAACATTTGGTTGATTACCCAACACAAGCTGTATTGGAGAATATTGATTGTTGGCGACGGGCCTCAACCGCACCAGAGATGCTGCATGTAAAATGGCATATCCCCAAGCAGAAACTGGCAACTTTGTTCTCATTAGCAATGTGCGTGCTATCAATTGAAGACGCTTAATCAAAGCTTCTGCCAAGCCATTTTGAGTATGAACATGGGGAACAGGATGTTCAATGTCAATGCCTAACGACATGCAGTAATTATCAAAAGTCTGAGATGTAAATTCACCAGCATTATCGAGTCTAATTGACTTGATGGGATAATCTGGGAATTGGGCTCGTAATTTAATTATCTGAGCCAAGAGCCTAGCAAATGCCATATTCCGAGTGGACAAAAGGCAAACCATAAAGTACCGAAATGGTCCACATGGAGGATGAATAGGCCCACAAATGTCCCCTTGAATTCTCTGTAAAAATGATGGGGATTCAATATCAACCTTTGGTTGTGATGGTCTGATTACCAACTTCCCTTGGGAACACGCTTGACAAAAGCTGTCATTTGATACCATAATATGTTTTGTCAATAAGGGATGTCCTTCAGAGTTGGTAATGATCCTACGCATCATGGTGGATCCAGGATGACCCAACCGGTCATGCCAAAGCTTGAAAGTATTTGAGTCAATGGACTTTTGATCCATGACACTATGTGCCTCAATTGTCCGTATGGTTGTATAGTACAACCCTGATGAGAGCGCACAAAGCTTTTCCAATATACGCTTCTGGGTATCATTGGAAGTAATACAAAGATATTCCATGTTTTTCTCATTCTTTGTTTCAACATGGTAACCATTCAAACGAATATCTTTGAAACTCAACAGATTTCTTCTGGAGTTAGATGAATACAAGGCATCTTGAATGGACAGTATTGTCCCATTTGGTAACATAACTTGGGCTATGCCTGAGTCTTCAATCAGATCTGTAGGTCCTGATATGGTTGTTACCTTTGCTTTTGTAAGCATCAATTTTGAGAAATACTTTCGATCTCGAAGGATTGTATGAGTAGTTGCACTGTCTGCAAGACAAATATCTTTGCTAGAGCTCTTGTTTTGGGGGCATCCATAATTTACATCCATGCCTTCAAATAAAATAAGTTGAATCAACAATCATTCAAAACATTGCCATTTTTATTGAAGGCAGAAAGGAAAATAAACAGTGCTTCAGATAATACAAATGGTACATGAAGGAATTTAATCCAGTTCGGACCCATAAATTTCATTCCCCCTTTCAGTAACAAAATCGGAAACATCTAGATGCGTCTTGTCTAAACGACGCGATATTTCCGATGAGCCGTCTATGGCTGGCGGATCTGGTGCAACATAATTTGTCTCCACTTTTCTGTTTCTAAGTGAAGTTTGATAAAGATCCGCCAAGTGCCTCGGCGTACGACATGTACGCATCCAATGTCCCTTTGCACCACATCTGTAACAAGCTCTTTCATCATTTCTAGGCACATAGCTTGTTTGTGTTTTTCCCTTATTTCTGGGTGCATTTTTGCCATTCATGGGTGAATTGTTTCTTGGCCCCAAGCTGTATGAGTGAGCACCACGATCTTTTCTACTCCCTTGCCATCGGCCACGTTTGCCTCCTCGCCAACGTTTGTGGATACTGCCACGAGATGAGGTGGCATTCACTTCCCGAGATGCAACATTTATTTCAGGAAGTGGTGCTGAGCCTGTTGGGCGAGATTGGTGATTTTTCAACAAAAGCTCGTTGTTCTGCTCAGCTAGCAAGAGGCAAGATACAAGTTCTGAGTACTTTATGAAACTACTATGCCTATATTGCTGTTGCAGAAGCACATTTGAGGCATGAAATGTACTCAGAGTTTTTTCGAGCATATCTTCCTCAGATATATTTTCACCACATAATTTCATAAGGGAGGTGATCCTGTGCATAGCTGAGTTGTATTCGGACACTGTCTTGAAGTCTTGAAATCTCAAGTGTGTCCATTCATATCTAGCTTTTGGGAGAGTCACCGTCTTCTGATGATTGTATCTCTCACACAAGGCTTTCCACAGGACCAATGGTTCATCAATCACCACATATTCGCTTTTCAGCGCTTCATGAATGTGGCGGCGAAGGAAAATCATGGCCTTCGCATTTTCCTCAGGTGATGCATCACTTCCATCTTCAATGGCTTTGCCAAGGCCATTAGCACGCAGATGGATCTTGGCATCCAGGACCCATGATAGGTAATTGTCCCCAGAAAGCTCTAGGGCAGCGAATTCCAATTTAGCCAGATTTGCCATCTTCAAAAGAAGAATGAGATGCATTAGAATTCGCAATAATCTTCAGGCTTAATATATTTTTGAACTTCATGCCAAAAATATTTTACTCAAAATTTCAGATTCGGGATCTGGGACATTAAGCCATTTATTAATAGGAACTTCAGGCCCTATAATTGTTTGAGGAACTCCAGGCCCTTATTTTAGTTGGTTATAAAAATAAAGTGCTATAAATTTGCTGGTATGGACGATAAACCCGCACCATACTTTGAATGAAAGTAAATGTGCAGTAAAGTAAATTCATAAAGTAAATTGCTTGCTGTATGGACGTTAATCCCGCACCATACTTTAAATAAAAGTAAATGTGCTGTAAAGTAAACGTGCTGGTATGGGCACTAATCCTGCTCCATACTTTTAAGAAATAAAAGGCAGTTGTGTGGACGATAAACCCGCTCCACACTTTAAATAAATACTGCCATATGGGTAATAAACCTACACCATACAGTAAATAAAATAAGTGTGGGAATAAAACCACCACTAAAAATATAGGAAGTACATATTATATTTTGTGGGCAATATAACTGCACCACTATATAGTAGATGGGTTTTAAGATCACACCATAATTTTATTATGATAATTTGTGTTACAACGCGATGGGTAATGAAAATTACACCACCATAAAACAACAGAATGAGGTATAAAACCGTGCCATTCCAAATTATATTACAAAGAAATAAATTAAGCAAACATGGATGAAACAACACAAAAATTGTGAGAATACAAAAAAGAAAGTTTGCATGTCGTCGTAGTAGTAGAGTGAGAGGAGACATATGACGGAGAGGAGAAAGAAAAATAACCACATAGTGTTGAGCTGAGAAAATTTAACAGTTGAGAGACTATCGTGCTGATAACGTGTTATAAAATAAAATAATTAGAGTATGGAATTACCACTGAAAAATGATAGTGGAATTATATCTTTTCTTGTGGCGTTTGCACAGATTGAATTTCCTCTCAAATAGAAACTCACTCAATAGTATTCAAATCTCACTCTCCTTTTCTTTCTTCTCTTCTGATGGTATATATTACAAATGAACGAACAGGCCTATTTATAGGCGCTTCTGAAGTTTTCTCGTGAGTGTACAGTGCAAAGTTTCTGCCTCAATTTCAAACCATCACTTTCATCCGTGAGTGTACAGTGAAATTTTTACCTCATTTTCAAACTTCATAATTGATTGTGGGCTCCACTTCCACTATTTATAACAAGTTATACCTTTCTTGGTAAATGTCATAGAGAGAGAGAGAAGAATTGTGGTCTTTTTTTATTTTTTGGTAAACAGAAACTGTGGACCTAGTTCAGCGGTCATAGGATACTATTTTTGAAATGTGGGGCCAAGTGAAAGATATCACTGGGGCTGGCCTCTGTTCCTTATCTTTTAATTTCGTTTTTCTTATTTTATTTTCTCTTTCTTCTCATTACCAATCTGTCTGTGTATTATTTCACGTTTTGATCAAGACTGTCTTCAAATAATTTTGATGTATGCTTGTTAAGGGTGACAATTACCAACATGATCTGAATAATGACTCAAAATATGTATATAAAATTAGCGGGGGTCAACCCACATGTCTAAAATTGCAGGTTAAATTTAAGTCTACACGCCATGACACATTTAATAAACAAATGAATTTAGGATGAGTTCACCAACCTGCGAAATGACCTACTAAACAATTTTGGCATATGCTTGTTTCTTTTTTATTTATCAGGTGATGATTAAGTAGCTAGGTAGAGATCTTTCCTGGGCATCAAGAAGATTAAATATGTTGGGCACATATATTTTATCAAGCTCTGCATTTGAAAAAAAAAAAAAAAGTGCAGGACATAAATTAATTAATTAATTAATTGTGAATAATGTATGTACAAGTTCCACATATTTTTTGTGTACAGAGAGGGCCTATCTATATATAAATATATTTACTTTGACAATTCTTGAAGTTGACTAGTGTTTGATCGATTAGTCTGTGTGTGTGACCATTACTTAATATTATATGTATGTGTGTGACCGTATAAAATTTATTTATGTATTTTGTGTCTTTCATTTTATTGAATAAAATAGGAAGAAAGTAAGCATATTTTTAATTGAGAGAGAGAGGGAGAGATTAATTGTGGACTTAGTTTAGTAGTCGTAGGATCCCATGAGAGAGTGGAATTGTGGACTTTTTTTTTGTGGTAATTACCATAAGGTGTCCGAGCCAGCTTGCGCGCACCTCGACTAATCCCTACTGGCGGAACTGAGCTTGCCGCAGGCTACCAGGTGTTGCAACTACTGGGACTCAAACTAGGGAGCAAACCCAGTTGAACCCCAGAGCCTTATCCAAATGGCGGACAAACCACTGGGCCACTCTTCGTGGTTTGGAATTGTGGACTTCGTTTAGTGTTCATAGGTTCCCATTTTAAAAAATGTGGGCTAAGCCAAGATCACGATATCACTATCAGAGAGAGAGAGAGATTTAGCATATGCTTGTATCTTTTTAAGAGGATTAAATAGCTAGGTAGAGGTCTTTCCTGGGCATCAAGAGGATTAAATATGTTGGGCACATATAATTTATCAAGCTCCACATTTGTAAAAAAAAAAAAAGCAAGGCATAAATTAATTATTTAATTGGGAATAATGTATGTGCAAGTTGCACATATTCTTTGCCTAATTTGTACAGAGAGGGGCCTATCTATATATAAATATATATACTTTGACAATTCTTGAAGTTGAACTAGTGTTTGAAGATAAGGGTGCCATTACTTAATATTATATGTATGCGTTTGTTCATAAGTTATGGGCATACACACACCCTATAAAATTTATTTATATATTTTGTGTCTTTCATTTTATTGAATAAAATAGAAAGAAAGCAAACATGTTTTTAATTCGAGAGATAGAAAGAAAGGAATTGTGGACTTTTTTTTGTTTTTGGTAAATAGGAATTGTGGACTTAGTTTAGTGGTCATAGGTTCCCATTCTTAAAATGTGGGGCCAAGCCAAGATCACGATATCACTGTTAGAGAGAGAAGAAGAGGAATTGTGGACTTAGTTTAGTGGTCATAGGTTCCCATTCCTAAAATGTGGGGCCAAGCCAAGATTACGATGTCACTATTTTTCGCAGTTGTCTCATGATCCTTTACGTTGCGTTGAGAGTGAGATAAACGAGCTATAAAAATATGAAACAATCTATACAGACCTAAAAAATATATTTAAAAAACTAGAAAAGAAAGGCCAAGCTATAACAAAAAAGTAAAAGTAAATGAAAAAGAAAGCCCAAAAATGATACACTATATTTATAATTTAAAATTTTATGCTATTTAAAATATGTTTTAAATTATATATATATATAGAGTTGTTCTCTACTACGGATGTCCGTATTTTTTCTAACGTCCGGACTACTTTTTTTTTTTGCCTTCTTTGTGGTAATAAATCAACCTAAACACATTCATCACTTTTCTTGGTAAAGGTAGAGTAGAAACCCTGCTCTGCCAATGCTTAAAAGTCAAACATCACCTCTTGATTGGGCTTTTCCTTCATTGGTGGACTGTAGAGAGAATTTGGAGGCTGTTATGTGTGAAAAAACAAAACGAGTCCGGACATTAAGCAGTTCCGGACGTCCGCATTCTAGTTTTTGTATCTATAAATTTTAATTTTTGTATCTATGATATATCGTATTCTAGTTTTTGGAAATTTACCTTATCTCTGTGTCGTGTCGTATCGTATCACCGTATCCGTATGCGTGTATGTGCTTCTTGGTAGAAAACTAATAAAAAAACTAAATGTGGAATAATACAAAACTAAATGTGGAATAATACTAATAGGGGTATTCTTAGTTGGGTGGCATTGAAGCATGTTTGAAACTTTGTGTGATTGACAGTGTGTTGTCTTTAAAAGTGGGAAGTGAATCGAATTTAAAGATATGAGATCCGTTATGTCATGCATTTAACTCCCACCTATCTCTACGTTCCAAGTAGAGTCATGAGCAATTCAATTACGCGCATTTCATCATAGTCCAAACACATGCAGTCTTAAAAACTTATTTTGGAGGAGAGAAATAGGAATAAGTGATAAAAACATTCAAAACTAATTAACACTGAAGTTCTCTCACACAACTTTTCTCTTACCTGTCACATTTGGAAAAATACATCTCTATTAATTTCCTCTATATTAACAAGTTGAGTTGCTATGGATCTGAGGAGGGAGAGTCTTGTGTCGAACGATATGTTGCAGGGTTTTGTGGAGGTTAGATGTACTAACCGCCCCCCGAGCTTCTCTAAACCCATCTCCATAAATTTTGTCAACTCTCGTTGTCATCTTGGTTGCACGAAATGTTTTCAACTTCTCCGTAAACATAGCTTGCTCGGTTGTGTAAGAGTCCAAATTATTATTCCCCTCATCACAAAACCATTTCAACCACAGGTATGCCATCACTTCGCAAATACCTTCACACACTCTCCTATTCA
Source organism: Prunus avium (assembly GCF_002207925.1). The sequence goes on along the minus strand of NW_018921595.1, from coordinate 79,929 downwards.
ATTTCTTACAACCTATTACAATTTACAAGTACATAAACCATCATTTACAAAATAAAATATAGGCTATATATTTCACTAATTACGAGGGGAAAATAGCTTAACAACAAATTAATCATTCAAAGAAAAATAATAATATTTCATTACGAGAGAAATAGATGAAAAAAAAAATCTTTTATTCGAACTTTTAAGAAGTAACCATGCATGCATCATCTCATGTGCCAAGATCGCGCCCATTATAACACTGCATGCAATAAAACATTTATTGTATAAAGATGTTTTTGAGAGGGAACAAAATTGAAGGTACTATTTATTCCTAAAGATTTCATAACTGTTATTATTTAAGAATTTTGAGAAACTGAGAGGGGTCATTTTGACTCAATACTATTTACAAATGTATAATGATGGAAAAATCGATGGTTATATAATATGTTGTATTATCATCAAATTACAGAGGAACTTTTAGGAGGTGATAAGTTTTAATGGAATGCAAAAATGCTTCTTCAATTATGCACCTCTTTCTCTATTCTCTTATGGTTACGCTAAATAAAAATCAACAAGGTAAGGGTATGTTAGCTCAAGTAGTTAAAAGCAGTTATCCTGTATTCGAAGTGCTAAAGTCATCTATATAGGAGTTGGATGCACAATTTCCTAAAATTAAAAATAATAAAGGAAGATGGCCTATGAGCTATGAAAATAAATTAGAAAGAATGTAGTGAGAATTTGGGGATGAGGAAGTGCGAAAATGAATTTATAATAAAAATTTATAAAGAAAGGTATTTGAGAAAAAGTACTCTGGTATTCCAAACAAAAGTAATATTGATGTCACTTTGCCCTTGGTCAACGTCTTTTCAGCTTTCTGCACTTGAATAGTATCCCCATTTTTGGAATAATCTGTAATCTGTTGCAAATCAAAAGGATAAAATCATCAAACCCCAAACAAATCTTTTTTATTTTGTTTGTTTAACAACCAACACCAAACAAAATAATTACTTTATGACAAAAAGGATCCCACATTTTAATTGATAAAATGCGAGCTGCACGTTTTATTACTAGAAATAAGGAAGCTAAACCAATCATTGCAGGTACCTACGTTCTTCAAGCTAAAGCATTTGCATTTAAACAATCTTTAATATGGGCTAATTAACCAATCTTTAATATAAATTGAAGGGGATTCAAAGACACAAATCCAAATTATCACAAAAAAAAGGCACATTTACAATCCAAATTAGCTACCAAATTACAATCTAAAATTGGCAACTTTTGGAAAAGCTCTAACGTACGTCTCAATCAATGACATTTACTAATATAGTAATTTTATTTAGGGCGTTAATAATTAAATTGTAAAGAATCCTATAGTAATTTTTTATAATAAGATTTTTCAAAACAACATAGACTATTTTAGGCCTTAATACGTCTCTTACCGCCCAGACTTTTTTGCGATCGAATGTGGTCAATCCAACTGCACCCTGCACCCTGCATATATTCAAAAGAAATACCATTAAGAATTTATCAATAAAAAATAAAAACGAAATAAATCCTTGGATGTCTTTTAATATTAGGAAGAATCTATTTACAACACTGTTCGAAACAAGTATGATTTTATTAGTCATGTTACTTGCCTTTTGTCCATGTAGTGTTTGTCGACCAATAGAATAGGAATGTCGTTATCCACTTCGAGATTTAACTCTTTATAAAATTCACGCATCTTTTCAATAAGACGGTTGCATTTACTTGGTTCGAAGATAGCAATAGAACAGCAATCCGAGCAAAGCTTACGGCCATCTCCAACGTTCACATATTCCCTTTGTCCTTCTGTCTGACCAATAGAATAGTAAATTAGGTTATCATTAAAAAAACACCAAACAATATTTATACACGGCGTATTGCTTGCTAATTGTACCACATTTATTATCCACCTCTCTAATAAAAGCAACAATATAATATGACTCTGCCTAGCTAGAGGCAACATGGGAATGGTGAACCCAGCACCTCTCCGTGTCTTTCTACCAACCTTGAATCTTTCACAAACACTGCACCTTGGAGTCCCATCATCTAGATGCACCTTACAGAATTTTGAACCACAGAATGTCAGTTGCCTCAAATTTTCCTATGGGAAAAAGAAAAAGAAAAAATCAGAATAGAGTATGAAAGAATTGAAGAAATATATTTAGGTATAATGGAGTTAAAATTAAGGTTACATACCCATCTTTCAATATCTCTATTGCAAACATGGCATTTTGGGAACGTTGGCATCGTGAGAATTCTTGGCGGGGGTTGCTTCGGAACGCGAGAAGAGCCAGTATTTCCCATCAAGATCAAGTTGTACTGCAAAAACTAATATATATGTGGCACCAAAGCTAAGCTACAAATAATAAGCACAGAAGAAAAGTATAGGGCTTACAAGTTTTTGATCACACTCAATATGTTTTAGCAGTCTCTCCTGGGATTTTATTTGCTTATATAGACACAATTTATATTCCTAGGATTGATTCCTTACTCCTAGAAGGATTCCTGTAGTTACCCCTTTTTTTGAAAATTAACGATAATTGTATTCAATAATTGGACATAAAGATCAAATACCCGTAGTTACCCGTTTTATTATAGTTAACTTATTGTATTGACTGAGTTTGCACCTTTTATGTAGTTAACTTTTTTGGAGACATGCGAACGCTTGTAATAAAACCGAACTTCTAATACGGTCTGGCCATCTCCTAATTGAAGACAGATTAAATTCAGTTAATTGTTTTTATTGCGTGATTTCATCATTAATAATTAACATGCTTTTTTTCATTTACAATGGTATAGACATGCTTTAACTAATTAGAATCTGTTTCAGCATATATGGGTTTGCATCCTTTCATTTACGCTGCCGAGAGAGAGAGAGAGAGGAATTGTGGACTGTACCTCCTTTTGTTTTTTATTTTATTTTCTCTTTCTTCTCTTGGTTGTTGTCCCATTCTCTACTCTCCGCTCCTGCTTTTGCGGGCCTGACCTTGCAAATAGACAGTCTCCATGATCCGCGTGGGACCCAAGAAAATGTCACAATATGGCCAAGATATCTCTGCTTTGATTTCATTTTTGCAAACAAAACAACTGCAAAAAGAAAGCTTTTTGATGAAAACACAAAAGGGATGTTGACCCTATTAAGCATTGGAAAGGAAAACTTCAAACTTCTAGGCCCCTAAATCAATAACAATAGGATACATAGAAAATAAGGTCCTATTAAAAAAATGACAAATAATATTACAGCTGAACAAAATACTTCTTAACCCTATTATTAAGTCTAATTAACTAAATAAATAACTAAATGCTTCTTGATTTAATCTTGAATTTGGAAAGAGAGTAAATTATAAATACCTACATTGGGCCCGACTGCAATATTCCTGCATATGCTGATATCAAGCTTGGTGGATATGATACTCTCTATATTTGCTAGGTCGTTGTTTTAAATTGGATACTCACTCACACCATGCTTCAGTGCTTAATTTGTTGTAGAGAGAGGCAGGATCCACCCTCTTCCCTAAATGCAACAGCCCCATGTTTTCAAACTCCCCCTTGTCTATGCACTTCCCAAATAACCGGGCCATGATGTATGTTTTTGGTGCACCTTTTAATTGCTGCGTTTCATATGAAGGGCTATACTTTTTGGTGTCTGTATTCAATAATTGGGCATAAAGACCAAATACCCCTAGTTATCCGTTTTATTATAGTTAATTTATTGTAATTATTGTATTAGAGCATCCACAATCGTACTCTCTATTTTTTAGTTAAAATTTAGCTAAAAACACTATAAATATATTTTAGGAGCTCTCTATTCAACTCCAACCATACTCCCTAGTTTAAAGAGTCATAAATATTTTTAATTCTTTTTAATTCAATTTTTGAATAAAATGTACACACAAAAGCAACAATAAAAAATAATTGGCTTAAAATAATATTAAATAAAGAAGCATTTAATTATAGGGAGTCACTATGACTCATTTCTCTCTTCTCAGATTTAGGAGCTCCTAGAGGTCTCCCTATTTTAGGAGCTGAATAGGGAGCATGGTTGGAGGTGGCTTTTTTCAATTCCTCCCTAAATTTTAGCTAAGGAGATGGTTTATGGAGCCCATTGTGGATGCTCTTAGAGTTTGCACCTTGTATGTAGTTAACTTTTTTGGAGGCATTCGCACGCTTGTGATAAAACCAAACTTATAATACGACCTGGCCATCTCCTAATTGAAGACAGTTTAAATTCAGTTCATCTATATATATAAAGCAAAAGGTAGAGAATGGTGAAACATTTAAAATACCAGAAAATGCCCTTGGTTAATGCAAATATTAAGAATTGAAATTATTAATTAAATGAGGATAATATGGTAAATTCACACTTTTTATATTAAAAAAAAATTAAAATTAAAAGAAAAATCATATAATGAATCTTATTTTTAACACAAATCAGATAAAATAAATTTAAATTTTTTTCAAAAAAGCCTCTCGCAGACGTAGAAGCGCGTGCGGAGAGGCTAATTGTTTTTATCACGTGATTTCATATTTTCCCCTCATTAATAATCCACATGCTTTTTTTCATTTACAATGGTATAGACATGCTTTAACTAATTAGAATTGGGTTTGCAAAATTGCAAGAAGATATAATAAATTGATTTTTGTATTATGACCGTGGGAGCAAATAATTGGTTTCCTTAGTCTCCTAACAAGTTCAACTATAGAAAGAGCCAGTTAGCAAATGGCAAGTGAAACAAACACATCCATCGTTCAATCTACCAGTTTCTTAAGAAAAAAATTTCAAACCATAAAAGAACAGAAACAAATTATCTAGGATGTAACCCCAAACAACAAAATAATTGAGAAAGAAAAACCCTAGCTGCTAAGAGAGGGAGAAAGAAAAAGAGAGAGAAAACTTCATATTCAAGGGTTTGTTTTTTGTTTTTTTTCCTCGGATCCCGTTGGATCTTCAGTGTCCCTGGCTTTAGGTAGACCTATATCGATCTACTCTTCTTCTGGTAGATCTATTGTCTCAAATCCTAATCCCAAATTAGAGAATTAGCAATGCGCATTATTGCCTACAATTGCAAAGAAAAAGAAAGTTTCAACAGTAGCCAGATTATTTTTCGCTAGAACATGGGAAATTAGGGGATAATTACTAGTTGGTACAGGGGTTTGATAGTTGTTTTCGTGAGAATCATATCAAAAAACGGTTTCCTAGAAAGTGGCCAAAATTCATCCCTTTTCAGTTCAATCACCGAATTTGATGTGGGTAGGTCTCCTATTTGAGGTTCTTCTATTTCATCAACTGGAAATTAACAAAGAAATTATCTGCAAAAACAATCATAATACTAATGTAAAGATACCCAACAGTACAAACAAGACACAAAAAACATCTTATGATGAAAAAGAGATCATGAATTTTAAAGGTTATGGAAAGTTGCAAAGAATTTCAAAGAACTTCAAAATTATGCTAATTTGTATAATTTGTGAGAAGAAGAGAGCCTATCAGGAAAAAAAAAAAAAAAAAAAAAAAGAGCTCAGCCCGGTTTAAAAAATGTGCTTTTTTTTTTTTTTTTTTTTTTTTGATAAGTCTGTAGGTTCATATATTCCTAATTTATATATGTATTTCCTAAAATTTGAAATAGCATAGTCTAATTTTCCCTCCAATTCTTTCTGGCAATTTTGCTTTCTTTTTGCTGAGAAGTCTTCGTTTCTTTCTTTATTGACCTGTGTTGTTAATTTGCATACTTTGTAACGGCTGGTCTGACAAACTAATCCCATGTGGATTATGATATCTATAGTTCTACAATATAAAATTGTATTTTTTTAATCATTACCAATTTCTAGTTTTTCATTCTTCTTGTTTATTTGGTTTTTGGCACAAGTGATATCGGAAAGGTGAAATTTGAACACAGGGCCTCCGGTGTAGGGAAAACTGCTCTTCACTACTTGAGCTACATGTCCCTTGCTTCCACTCTTCTTGTTTAATTCATCAAAAAATTCCAATAGTGCCACATCTATGACGACCTTTCCCCAAATTTAAGAAAAATATGGATCTATGAATGGTGAGGGTAATTAAAGATGTGGCACACTCTTACCTGTTGAAATTTTAGCATATGAAGTATATATAAAAAAAATCTGATAAGAAGAGTAACCAAATCCGTATACCAGGAAATAACAAGCACGCAAAAAGAGCAGGTAACTGGTGGGCTAATACGGTTGTTGACAATTTAGTTAATTTGGGTCATTATTATGATCACTCTTTTGGTTTTGTAATTTTCCTACCATTGTTTTAAAATTTGACTTGTACCATAAAGAATCCTCTTCATAGTAAAGCAAGACAACATGCATTTCAAGTATTTTCAATTGCATTTATTGAAGTTCACGCGCATAGGGGTTCGAACCCCTACCCCCTTTCCAAGACATGTAGCCACTTAACCACCACTCTAGTCATCACTTTATGATTTATGCCTATGGAATCTCATATTTATAGCTGTTGTGAGCTGTTTCTCAAAATAGAAATTAACATAACTACTTATTGTTTTAATTGTCGATCAATTACTTAATTACTTAATATAATTTATTTCCTTCATATTTAATCCATTTAATGTTATTGATTATTTTATTATTCATTATAAGTACTTATATTACTAAATTTCCCTTCAAATTGTTGCTTAATTACTTAAATCTCTATAATCATTTTCTTTATTTCCTATTTAATTCTTCCTTGGATAACTTTATATGTTTTTAGTTAATTTTCAATCTTCACTATTATGTTTTAAGCATGGTAAAGTGCCTAATTTTCATGACAAATCAAGTTGGCTTATATCCTTCTTTTTAAATTTTTTTTTTATATAAATAATAAATATAAAAACGTGTCCCATGTTCAGTGAAATAAGGTTACTCATGTATTTTACCATGCAATTTATAAAGTGTAAAATATTATACTAAAAAATGATAAATAAATGACTAGGGGGTGTTTAATTTTCTTTCATTAATTACTTTAGATTTTTTAAGTCACAGAGTGTAACAACCTAAACCTTAATTCATTGTTAATCATTAATTTACTCTGGTAAAAAGACAATTTTGCCCATGGAATATTTTATTATAATAAAAGTTGACTTTTTGACCAGGATGGCATTTGGAAATTTTAATTGGACCATTGCGTAGAGAACATCGAGGCGAGTCGGTAGACACGTAGTGGGCTCGAATCGGAATTGTAACGAAGAAATTGCGGTAAAAAATTAACTCAGTGGCAAACTTGTAAATAAGTCGAAGTTCTTTTATTAAAATCAAAACCGGCTTTATCTCTCCTGGCGCGCGCGTTTTCCTTTCTCTCTCTCCTGTCTCTCTCCGACATCGTCTTCACTCTATCTCTCTCTCTCTCTCTATTCAATAATTGGGCATAAAGACCAAATACCCCCAGTTATCCGTTTTATTATAAGTTAATTTATTGTGATTATTATATTAGAATTTGCACCTTGTATGTAGTTAACTTTTTTAGAGAGATGGGGTGAGAGGAGGGGTTTGGGTGTGCACAGAAAATGGAGAGAGGTTTTGGGGGAAGAAGTGTGTGGTGACCGTTGGGGCTTGGACTACAAAGTTAGTTAAAACGGTTGGTGGGATTGCGCTGCCTATACAGCCACTGGAGACCACTGTTTGTTATTGGAGGATTAAGGAGGGGCATGAAGGTGGTTTTGCCATTGGAGGTGACTTTCCAACCTTTGCTAGCTATGGGGACAACTACATTTATGGGACACCCTCTTTGGAGTACCCCGGTTTGATCAAGGTTGCCGTGCATGGCGGGTACCCATGTGACCCGGATAAGAGGCCATGGGGACCCGGGAACCCGCTGGCTCCGTTGAAGGAGTGGATTGAGGGGAGGTTCTCCGGTGTAGTTGACTCCGGTGGGCCAGTGGCCACTCAGCTGTGTATGTACTCCATGACCCCGGATGAGGACTTTGTGATTGATTTCTTGGGTGGGGAGTTTGGGAAGGATGTGGTGGTGGGTGGCGGGTTTTCGGGTCACGGGTTCAAGCTGTCTCCGGTGGTGGGGAGGATATTGGCTGACCTTGCACTTAGTGGGGAGGCTCAAGGAGTGGAGCTAAAGCACTTTAGGATGGCAAGGTTTCAAGAGAATCCCAAAGGAAATGTTAAAGACTTCCTATAGATCATCGGTGCTAATTTGAAGCAAAATTGGGTAGCTTTCCATCTGTGGCCAATAATTTAGGATGGTAAACTGTATGTGGCTATGCGTGAGTGAGTATGTATGTGTGTGTTGGACAGATTGACACAATAAACACACTGCTTCATTTGGTGTTCAATCATCCTCCAAATGTTGCATCAATTTTACATTGTAGGGATATTTTATTTTATTATTATTTTGTTTTTCAAAATTCGTTTTAAAAAACTGAAACCAACATCTAGGACATAATTCTATGAAAATAAAAGCCAATTTGAAACATAATGAACTTATAATTCAAGTTGTTAAGAGCCCGAAATCCTGTGTTCGAATTCTCATTTCCCTAAGATATGCATTGTGCACAACGACCCGAGCAATATTCGTATCCCTGCACTTTCCTTGGCTAGTGTCAGTAAAGACCCCACCCTTATTGGTGAGTCTGAGATTATTCATGCGGTTGTGGAAGATGTCGCACTCCACAAGACGACATCCTTGATTACTGAATCTGACCCCACAAAAGAGACGGAGCAGCCTACACAACAGAAACGTAGTAAGAAGAAATTTATCCTTGAAGGTGGCAACCCCCCGTCAAAAAGGAAAAAATTTCTTCCGTCGCTCAACCCAGGCTGCTCTCTAAAACTCACTAGAGGAACTGTGGGGGTTAGAGCTGGTGCTAAAGGGGGGCGCAAACGGGCACACGGCTCCACTGGTGTGGCTAAGTCTGCAATCAATGACTCATCGCTGTGTGAGGTAGTGGTGACTCATCGCTGTGTGAGGTAGTGGTGAGTCCATCCAAAGAGTTGGAAATCCTTGAACTGAGGGTTAAGAATGGTCTTATTGACGGCGGTGGTGGCTGGCCTTTGACAGCCACAAGAGGTCCATGAATCTACAATTTTGGAATTGTCATGGTTGGGGCATTTTCCTGACAATTCCTCACAGAAAGATGCTTTTATGCTCTATCAGCCCCTCTACTCTATGCCTCTGTCTTCTTTTTGGAGGTGTCGGCAGCTATGCTTTTGTGCGTTTGTCTTTGTTTCCTACTGTGAATGTTCTCCTCCGATCCCTTGCGGCTTTGTCTCGTTGTTGGATCTTCTCCACCGTGTTACGTTCTGGTGCGTCTCTCCTCAGTAATACTATTGCTGTTGAGGATGCTTTTAAAGTGCTTTTGACACTTACCTCTCGGATTATGGTAGCGCTCTCTGTAGCTGTGATGGCGTATCCATCACCATCTTCCTCTCGGTTCTTTGGTTTCTGTGACTTCTCTGGTGGTTTTGGTCTTGCGTTGGGTGCCTTGCCAACTGGTTATTGGGGGTGCGGCTTTTCTCAGCTTCCTGTTTTACGGCTTTTCTTTTTGTTTCTTAGCGTTTGTTGTTCGTTTTAATTTGACTGGGTAAGAAGCTTGGTTCTAGCCTTGTACTGAGGTCTAGCTGCTTCTACCTGGTTCGTGTATTTCCGGCTCAGTTTGCAATCTATCCCGTTTTGGTTTCTTTGAAACCAAACATTGACCAAAAAAAAAAAAAAACTTTTTTGGAGGCATGCGCATGCTCGTAATAAAACCAAACTTATAATACGACCTGGCCATCTCCTAATTGAAGACAGTTTAAATTCAGTTCATTGTTTTTATCATGTGATTTCATATTTTCCCCTCATTAATAATCCACATGCCTTTTTTCATTTACAATGGTATAGACATGCTTTAACTAATTAGAATTGGGTTTGCAAAATTGCAAGAAGATTTAAATTGATGTTTGTATTATGACCGTGGGAGCAAATAATTGGTTTCCTTAGACTCCTAACAAGTTTAACTATAGAAAGAGACAGTTAGCAAATGTCAACTGAAACAAACACATCCATCATTCAATCTACCAGTTCTTAAGAAAAAAATTTCAAACCATAAAAGAACAGAAACAAATTATCTAGGATGTAACCCCAAACAACAAAATAATTGAGAAAGAAAAACCCTAGCCGCTAAGAGAGGGAGAAAGAAAAAGAGAGAGAAAACTACATATTCAAGGGTTAGTTTTTTTTTTTTCCTCAGATCCCGTTGGATCTTTGGTGTCTCTAGCTTTAGGTAGACCTATATCGATCAACTCTTCTTCTGGAAGATCTATTGTCTCATATCCTGGTTGGCTTCAGTCGTGCCTATTCTTTTTATACTATAATGTTCAACATCAACTTAATCTTTTTTTTCTCGTTTACCACAAATTATTATTTTCTCTTGTCAAAAGAATGGATTTTTTCCATGTCGTAAGGGTGTTATTTGTTTTAGAAGAAAGAGAAAGCAAGCTAAATTTGTGATGTAAATAGTGTCTTTGAAAATTGATGGCATTTGCAACAATTTAGAGCCACTTAATTATATTATATTATGATCCAAAATATACAAAAAGACAACGTTAGAGTAAAGCTAGTCCTATTATTTTCTCGAGATCTATATCAATACTAGAATCAGTTTTGTTTTATTAGAAACGATGGACCAAAATATTAGTCAAACAACATGGGGTAGAGTATTTTCATATTATATTTTATTCTTTAAAAGGAGGTATTTATAATACAAGGTAGTAAACCCTAATAGGGTTATATAAGGAAATAAGATAAAATCCTAATTACACAATATCTGTACAAAAGGAAAGAAATAAAATCCTAATTACCCAAGATCTCTCAACAATCTCCTCAACCACAGTAACTCGCACACACCTTGAGCTATCCCATGATATCGACTTCTGCAAGTTTAAGAAAAATCTGGATTTATGAATGGTGAGGGTCATTAAAGATGTGGCACACTCTTAACTGTTGAAATTTTAGTATAGGAAATATATATAAAAAAATCTGATAAGAGCAAGGTCTAAAATATCGGTGATATCGGAAATATCGGTAGGCCAAAAACACGGAAATTTCGATGGAAATATCGGGATATTATCGATATCCATAAAAATTGAATTAAAACCACGGAAATTGTAAGAAAAACTTGGAAATTTTTATTGAAACTTTGCATGATGTTTATTTAGTCAATTATCTATTAGTTTATCATAAAAAAAATTGGAAGGAAATGCATTGCATGATGGATTTAACTTATTTAAGTTGATTATATAGCAAGCTGGCAAACACTGTGAGTGTAGAAAATATGTAATAATTAATGAAAAAAGATTAAATACACCATAATCATTTATATATAATAAATTAGTACAATATTTTACACTTTATACAATGCATGGTAAGATACATGGTCAAAAGAATTCAAAACAATTTGTTTCTTGCAAAAAAAATTCATGAATAATACAATACAATTAAATTGTACAACTAATTCTTATTGAACCATATCAATCTTTTAAATATAAGTACAAGTATGATGTATGTACGTCGAATTTCTACTATATCACATAAACGAATGAGATAACTAATATATTTTTAAAAAAATTGAAAAAAAATTATACAAAACTTCAAATTACAGCTGCGAAGAATTAGAGAGAGAAATAAAATAACTTACTTGCAGTCGAAAGATGAAGAGAATTCTTGAAATTGATGGAGATTATCTAATAATGTTAGAAATTAGGGTTGTACTATACAATATATATAATTCCATGTGTTAATATATTAATTTAGGGAAAAAAAAAAAAGGGTAAGTAGAAAAGCTAAGGGAAGGAAAAAAAAAAGATATTAATTATTGAACGTAGAAAAGCTAATACGAATGCTCAAAAAGGGTAAGTAGAAAAGCTAATATATTAATATAGAATAGGCAAGAAGATATTAATTATTGCCTTAGGTTTATTACAATAAAGGGAAGGAAAAAAAAAAAAGAACAAAGCGTGTTTTCATTTTTTAAAAACCCTCCAAGTGAAACGACATCGTTTCACTTTAAGTTTTTTTTAAAACACTTCAATCGAAACGACGTCGTTTCATTACAATAAACCTAAAAAAAAAAAAAAGGCTGAGTCGTCTTCCTCGCAAAGTCGTCTTCTTCGCAGAGCCGCACCAAAATTTGCAGAGTTGCAAAATTTCTTCCGCCTTAGAGTGTCCAGATCAAGTGCGCCTTGCTCCGCCTCACTCCGCCTTTCAACGCCTTGCAACGCCTCCTCACGCCTTCTCTGCGCCACTCGCGAAAACACTGATATTATCGATAATTTCGATAATATCGAGATATTCTCCCCATTTTAGGTTGGATTTTCACGATAGTATCGCTGCCGATATTTCGCAAATATTTTCGGCGATATTTTCGACATTCTGACGAAATCCAATTGGTTGGTGCTCAAAATATCGCAGCTCCAAAAATCCGATATTATCGCCGATATTTCGGCGATAATATCGATTTTTCAGACACTGGGTAAGAGTACCCAAATTCGTATACCAAGAAATAACAAGCGCGCAAAAAGAACTTGTACCATAAAGAATCCTCTCATAGTGAAGCAAGACAACATGCATTTCAAGTACTTTCAATTGCATTTATTGAAAAAATATCGAACTGAATTTATCAAAAATGAAAGAGTTCACTTAAACTCACGCGCATAGGGGTTTGAAACACTCCCCCTTCCAAGATATGTAGCCACTTAACCACCACACTAGTCATCACTTTTTGATTTTTGCCTATGGAATCGCATATTTATAACTTTTGCGAGCTGTTTCTCAAAATAGAAATTAACATAATTACTTATTGTTTTATATTGTTGATCAGTTACTTAATTACTTAATATAATTTATTTCTTTCCTATTTATTACATTTAATGTTATTGATTATTTTATTATTCATTATAAGTACTTATATTACTAAATTTCCCTTCAAATTGTTGCTTAATTACTTAAATCTCTATAATCATTTTCTTTATTTCCTATTTAATTCTTCCTTGGATAAATTTATTTAAGTTCTTAGTTAATTTTCAATCTTCACTATTATTTTTTAAACATGGTAAAGTGCCTATTTTTCATGACAAATCAAGTTGGTTTACATCTTTAATTTTTTTTAATTTTTTATTTATAAATAATAAATATAAGAATGTGTATCATGTTCAGTGAAATAAGGTTACTCATGTATCTCACAATGTAATCAACTTAAATCACTCAGACCCACTATGCAATGCATTTCCTTCCAATTTTTTGTGTCAAAATAATAGATGATTGACTAAAGAAACTTCTTCTAAAGTTTCATTAAAAATTCCCATGCATTTATCACAATTTCCGTGGTTTTTACCCAATTTTTATCAATATCGATATTTTCCGGATATTTCCATCGATATTTCCGTATTTTTGAACCACCGATATTTCCGAAACCTTCAATATTTAAGACCTTGTATAAAACCAAAAAGAACTTTGCACTTAGCTTCTTAGGTATGTAGACACAAATAAACACAAAAACTAAACAATTCAAACAAAACTTAGCAAGCAACAAGCATATAACAAGTGAAATAGGGAGAAGAAAGGCATAATCAATCCTAGTGAAATTTACCATTAATACACAGAGAAATGAAGATAAATATCAAAGAGAAGATCTCATGAAATAAAACCTTGGACATTACTAAAACTTTATAGCTATTAGCTGTGGAGTAAACCAGAGCAAATCACAAATTTTACCAGATCAAAGAATAATACAGGAAAGTCCCAAATATCGCAAGGGCGGATCCGAATGCATTAAGAGGTCTAACTGGATTTCTGAACAACAACACAGTAGATACAATTACCACCACTCTCTTCATTGTGTTTCCAACTGAAAAGGTCAAGGGGCTAATTTCATCAAGAGCCTGATAAGATGATTGGTTATAGTGATGGTACGTAAAACACTCCAGATAACAATGATTTCATTGTGATACTCTGTTCAATTTTTCTGTATTCAGTGTTGTGAATTATCTAATTTGTTCTTTGTAACATGTCACAGTGGTCCGAATTGTGTCTTTGCACTGAGGTGATAATATCATTGATTTCGATGTGATCAAATTTATTAATAAATTAGCAATGTGGTATTCATCAATTTGAAAGATGAAATTCAGGCTTAGCTTTCCCTTCTGCATTCTATTACTACATTTTCCTAGACGTAGACATACATGGAATTTACTTTTGTTTATGTTTGGATGCTTTCTTTATTGTTTTCAGGTTTAAATTCTGATTTTTTAAACTGTGTATTTTAGGTTCGATTGTTAGCCTTGAATCTGTTTCAATTTGTTTAATTGAGTTGTCTTGAATATGTATTTTATGCATTCATTCTTTTATTTGTTTTCTCCATTTTTTCCTTATGTAGAATGTTTGTGTTAGTATCTTATTGATGAACGAATGCTAATATTTGGGTTAATTAGTTTTTTTATTGAATAATTATTTATTGATTGATTGACTGGTCTATATTTGTTTTTCAATCGTTTAGATTCTGTCATTTTGTGCAGAACTAATCATTTTCTGCTCTGATATTCCATAGTTGTGATATTTGATCAGGTTGCAGGTTTGACACTTCGTCGAATTGGAACGATGATGATGGAGAAGCCATGGGAGCTGCAAAACATGTTCTATTTGCAGCTCCCTTAACTAATACAAGTGAATATATTTGGTACTTTACTTGTTTTTTTTTTTTTTGGTCATAGGTTGTAAAATTTAATTTGATAGTTTAGATACTTTAAAAAAAAAAAACAGGTTATAGTTGAATTTACATAATTTGGGAAAGGAAAACGAAATGGGCTTTAATTGGTGGGTTGTTTGACAAACTGGTATTGTGAAAAAAAAAAAAAGGAAAACAATATTGGGCTTTTGAAAAATTCAACAATATTGTACTTTTGGAAGAAAAAAAAAAGGGATATTTGTAGAAATGTCACATGAACTTATACATTAGTTTCAATTTGTCACCTTAAAGAAAAATGTCACCTGAAGTTTTCAAAATTCATGATTTGTCACCTGATTTTAATATCATTCAATTTTACATCAATTTTGAAGGGTATTTTAGTCTTTCCAAACAAGAGAGTTTACATAGCTTTATATTTAAATTATATTAAAAAAAAATGAGGGTTTACATATTGGAAAGACTAAAATACCATTCAAAATTGGATGATGTTAAAGTCAAGTGACAAATCATGAATTTTGAAAACTTAAGGTAACATTTTGCTTCAATTTTTATTTAAGATGACAAATTGAAATTAATGTATAAGTTCATTTGACATTTTTACAAAAATCCCAAAAAAAAAAAAAACTAATTTTGGGCCCAAGCCAGAACCGACCAAAAAACCAAAACCGAACCATGTATGGTCGGGTTAGCTCAACTTCATTTTTCATTTTTGACCCGATCTAACTCAAAAACTGCAGTCTTGATCAGTTCGACCCACGGGTCAGTCAAAATTTGACCTAACCCTAACCGTGCCCGGGCCTAAATGCTCCCTCAAATTTGGGTTGTCAGTGACTCAGTGTACATTTTATTTAAGGCTAAATTATTGAAATGCCCCCTGTAACTCAATTTCAGTCTCGGTTTCCCCCCTGAAACTCTAAGTGTCTCACTTTCCCTCCTGAAACTCCATATATTGTCTCACTTTGCCTATATTCCATCCAGCCTTAACAGAAGTCGTCAAATCTTAACTTGCCAAAAACAACCTTCCCTTACAAATTCAGATACTCTCTGAATCTGCAACTACACCCGGACTCATTTGCAAAACCAAACCCCTCTCCAAACTCCAAGAAACGAAGAACAACCTCCAACAATGGTGGCAACCCAACTGCTTCTCTCTCTCATCGTCCTCTCAGTTCTCTCTCTCTCTCTCTCTCTCTCTCTCTCTCTCTCTCCCCTCTGCCCACCCCACCCAAACCCTCGTCAACGCCGCCGAAATCCTCTCAGATTTAGGCTACACCTCCATGGCTATGACCCTCGATCTCGCCTCTCAAACCCTCCTCCTCTCACAGTCTCCTTCTCTCACCATCTTCGCCCCCACAAACGCTGCCTTCTCTCACTCCGGTCAGCCATTGCTGAACTTCCTGCAATTCCACATCATCCCCCTTTATTTCTCTCTCCGATCCCTCAAGTCCCTGCCTTTCGGCGCCAAGAGCTCAACTTTACTATCTGATCGCTCTCTCTCTGTCACCACTTCGGCCTACGACCCCAGAGTCTCACTTAACAACGTCCCCATCACTGTTTCCCCAATTTTCGACTTCTGTTAGGGCTGGATGGAATATAGGCAAAGTGAGACAATATGTGGAGTTTCAGGAGGGAAAGTGAGACACTTAGAGTTTCAGGGGGGAAACTGAGACTGAAATTGAGTTATAGGGGCATTTCAATAATTTAGCCTTTTATTTAATTATAACTTCGCCCAAGTTGTGCAGTTGATTCCTTCTTTTTCTTGCTCTGATTACCCGCTATTGCATCATGCATACAACCCAGATGAGGATTATGCAGAGATGGAGTCCAGATTGCGTGCACATTTGGAATCTTTCCTAGAAACTGCAAGATCATTCAATACGATTTACACTAAGGTTTGACCTGCTCTTTCCTTTCGTATACACTGCCTTTTGACAATCTGCTATCCCTTCTTTTCTTTTCTTTTCCTGTTTGCTGTACCAAATTAAAAGATTTTGGCATACTTGTTACTGATAATATATATCTAAAGAGGAAAAGTGATGCGCTGGTGATACATGAACTCGTTGTCTTAAAAGAAAAAGAAAAGTATATTTGCTTTCACCATAATGATTGAAATTTATGCTTTTGGGTGGATTCCTTATTCACGTATCTGTCTTGGTTGGCATACGAGATAGTTTTTAAGCTTCTGTTCCAGTTCCTTGCCAATTGGAAATACACTTTTTAGCTAATACAGTTGGATTGTTGACATTTATTTGACGCGCATGAGTTCGTAAATACCTTTTTGTTAGTTGTTTTGGTGTGTGCGTCTGTATTAGGTATGTACGCTTATCTGCAACCTTGAAATGTGATGCTTTTGTAGGAACTACGTCCCAGGACACACATGATGGAGGAGCCCCAGCTTCATGGGTTTGGGCCAGCTGCCAATCGCTTGCTAGAGGCATACAAAATGTATCTCATTGCTAATTAAATTATTTATCTGTTCATTTCTCATAGTACATTATGGGGATTATTAGACTAATACTGATGCGTAGTTAAATTATTTACCTGTTGTGTTGGAGGAGGAAAAGTGAAGGAAGGTGGGGGTGGGGGAAAGTAATTTTCTTTGTTTTGAAGTAGGAGGGAGGAAATAGAAAAGAAAGTGGGTGAGGTACTTTTCCCTTGAGCTGGAAAAAGCATTCCCCTCGAGGTCAGGAAAGGATTTTCCTTGAATGTGGGGAAGCCTTTTTTTATTAGATATTTATAAAAATACCCAATCCTAGACATGTATTTATAAAAATACCCAAGCACTATTTAAACATAGAAACATACCCAAAATCAACCCCACAATCAACAATCAACAATTGTATATTTTTTGGGTGTGTTTATAAATGGGTTTTGAGTGTGTGTAATGATGGGTTTTGGGTATGTTTATAAAGTGTTTTGGGTGTTGGGTATTTTTATAATTTCAGCCCCATTTTGGGTATTTTAGTGAAACTCCCTTTTTTTTATTCTAGAATAGAATACGAGAAATGGGGAGACTGCATGTATAACTTATTTTTAATCCTGTTTGTATTATCTGTTACTGCTCCTTTATCATGTTTTATGGAATATAGACATCTACCTTGATTTCCTCTTTCACCTTGTTGCAAAATCGAGGTGACAGAGGGTGTTAAAAGGTTTTTAAGGGAAAAATAATTGATGACACGTTTGAGGGTTGGTTGTAGGTACTAGGGTTTTAAGTGGCAATCTGTGCAAAGGTTATTTTAGACAGATGTGCAGGGATATTTTTATTTTTGGGGTCAAATATGCATGGATTATATGGGAAAGAAGTGTAGGAAGTTTAGACCCTTTAGGGTAAAGATATCAGCTAATGTAATTAGAAGATTGTTGTTTGGAGGTTTGACTGGTAATCAAAGGAATTTTGTTGGGTGCTGTTATTGCAGTAAAATCAAGTCTAGTACTAGTAGTTCAAGCTCTTTTGTTTGGTTAGTTTTGGTTGATAAAGTGAATTAAAGGATTGGAGTTTGTTAATTATGCCAAGTCTTGGCTTTGAAGGTCAGACGCTGATTTGAAAGAGTTTCCTGAAAAAGCGCATATTGGCATCTTTTCGTATATGTTGTGCATATATTAGTTCGGCAGGCTAAATGCTACTCTAGCATTACCCGAATGGGGGTCTTTGGCAGGTTAAATGCCAATCTAGCTTTATGAGATTGGGAGCTGCCTTCTGCTTGGTCCATTAGTTCATGTAGAGTTCATAAACCTTAACCTGTATTTAACTTAACTCTAAAAATGAGCTAAAATCATTGGAAATTCATGTATTTCTTTCAAGCCTAAGAATTACAGGCCAGTGTTAAGGTGCAATAACGAAACACTTTCTCCTTTTTCCTGTTCCAATGTTTAGTAAAGCATGTTCCCATCAAATAATTGATTTCCAATGGTTCAACAATCGAAGTCCTTACTAATTAAGTCATGTAAAAGCTGCATTAAGCATTTTGCGCATCAGATGTCTATATGACAACGATCATTTTTGGGAATGACACATTTGAAGCATTTTGTTAAGTTTGCTGTTAGCTGTAAATTTGACTTTGTTCTATAATTTTTGGCATTTCAGTCATCATTGCTCATGTGGATCTCTCATCTTTTTGCACTCTATTACACATTTCGGTCACTCAGCTATGCCAATGTACTTACTATAATGTTGTCTTGTATTGATACTGCAGGACAGCTGCAAAGTCTTAAGGCAATATCTCAGACTCTGAAGTTTCCAAACATAGTCAACTGTCATCAGCCTTAACCGTGTCTTCTAACTTTGAGGTCTCTTTTATGCTCTTTTTTTTTCTTCATCATTGTCTTTTTTTCTTTTTGCCTTTGACTTCACATGCACAACTTTATTCCAATGTTCCCCTCTTTGGACTGTAGAACGGTCTCCTGTATAGAGGATTGATATTAAATGAACTTTTTCATTATTTATGGTCTTAGATGATTTATAGCTTGCTCCTTTTATTGTATGCAGCCACGGAGATCACGCGGCACTTCACCTTTCGTCCTGTCAACATCCAGTTCTATAGTATTCTGTGCAGATGCAATTTTGTGCTGTTGAGAAAGGCATATAAAGATTCTGATTAAGGAATTGTTTGCAGAATGGTAATTAATGGGTCTCCTCACTTTTTCCTTTTGATGGTCGTTTGGCCAGGTTTTAATTTTACTACATGATTCGACACTTTTATGCTTTTGATCTCAGGCTGCTAGAGTTCTGCATAAGCTTGCAGAGCCTGTGGCACATGAAGGATCAACACCTCCTGGTGAAGTGACATATGGAGATGAAGCAGTAAAATCAGAAATAACTAATCCGGCTCCTTTAGTTGATTACTCAAACTTGTTTGAAGAAGAGTTCCAGTTGCCTGATGATCACTGGGACTCAAGCTATCTTAACATCTTGGATATAGGAGCAGTGGAGGAAGGGATTTTACATGTTCTTTATGCTTGTGCGTCACAGGTTGATTACAGCAATAGCGATATTAAACTCAATAAGCATCCTCTGCTATTCTGATGTCTGTTTTTTGTTCGCTGCTATTCTGATCTATCCACTTACAATTTAACCTGTGATGTTTCTCAGCCTCAGCTCTGCAGCAAATTAGCAGATAGGACTTCTGACTTCTGGTATGCTTTACCGCTAATTCAAGCATTACTGTTGATTGTCCCACCTAATCGCTCTTCCTAGTAATTGTCATGTCGTATAGATGTCCTAATAATTTGAAATTCGACACTCATTTTTAAAAGTTTTCGAAACCAGAATTTTGTCTTTCTGGTTAAACCCTAATGTGTGCCTTCTGAAATGTTGCTTTGCAATAAGTAGTTTTATACTTCATCAGACAATAATGCAGACATATATGTTTATGTGTGTGTGTGTGTGTGTATTTTAATGTTTTCTTCTTGGTCTGAAGTGGTAATTATTTTCTACTTTTGTTTTTGTTTAAGCTTAGGTTCGTTGACCAATTGACTTGGTCTAGTTTGTTTCCGCTTCTTCCGGGGGACTCTTTTTTTTCTTTGTTTGCTTTCAAAGATTAAGTTTTCCAGTATTACACATAATGGGTTTCTAAAACTTTTTTCTGCAGTAAATTCGAAATATGGATTTCATTGATCTGATTTCTGAATATTACTGAGAATTCTGGGGTGATTTCTGGTCAATTTGTTTCACATATTCTTCTTCTTTGGGTTTTATAGCACTTCGTCCCTTTGTTAGCCGTCCATCTGACATTGTCGATAATTGTTTCTCTATGGAAACAGCCAATTGTTCAACAAGCCCTCTCCCAGGTTGTGCTTAATGTTAATGAAAATTATATTCATTTTGGCTTGGTAAATTTGATATTGTATTTTGACCAGTAGATCATATTATTCTGATCATGGTGTTATTACTGCAGATTGTAGCAACGTCGTGTTCATCATTATACCGTCCACTTCATGCTTGTGCTGGCTATTTATCATCGTATTCACCATCGCATGTTAGTGACTTTGCTTATTATTATTAGCCTGCTTAGAATTCTATCCTTGCCTATTCATCTCTATTTCTAATACTTAAATATATATATATATATATATGTGAGAATGAGGGAAACATTCTTTGCATTTAAGAATATGACCAATTGGATGAAAAATAATATTCTGTTGGTGTAGAAAAGGATTACATTGGTTGGTTCAAGGCGTATAAATGGAAATAAGTTTTTTTTTACTTGTGAGAATGTTTGATATTTCATGGATACTTATAGCAGTATATATATTCCATAAATATAACTTCTAATAAGCACAAACCCGTACCCTATTGCTCGAAGCTTTATTTTTCGAGAAATATATTGTTCTCACTTGGGAACAAACTGTGTTTACCTGTTTTGTCTTGCAGGCTAAGGCTGCATGCGTTTTGATTGATCTCTGTTGTGGCATGCTAGCACCTTGGCTAAGTCAAGTGATTGCAAAGGTTTGTCTGAGTCTGATTTCTTTTGCTGTAACTTTCTCATGGTGTGGTTTAGTTCTCCCGTGTGTTTACACTTCTATTCGAACTTCTTCTTTTTGGTTTGAACACAGGTTGATCTGGCTGTAGAGTTTCTAGAGGATCTTTTGGGTGTAATTCAGGTATGCTTTTCAATTATTTGAACAAAAAACATTAATGTTATAATGCTCTTATGTTTCATCTCAGATTGTCAAAGGTAATGAAGATAGGTTGAGCCGTATATGCATAAGATCAAACTTAGATGAAGTGACAATTGGGTCAGCTGTTAAAGTTTCTTGTTTTTGCACATGAGATATTTTTGGGTTCAAATAAATAATAAAACTTTATCGAGGATAGAGTACTAGGTTTACATGAACTTTGAATGTCATGCATTTTCTGACAGCTAGCTTTTGTTTTCATAATGTAAAAACTGTGTCATTGCTCTTGTTTTAGGGTGCATGCCACTCCCTGCTTCGTGCTCGTGCTGCCTTAAAATACATTGTTCTGGCGCTCTCTGGTCACATGGATGATATGCTAGGAAAGAATAAGGTATTGCATTCTGTGGTTTTCTTGTCATAATGATTGGTAATTTAAAAGTTTATCTGCTTCATTGTTTTGGTATATATTTTAGTGTGTTGGATAGCTAGAGGGCTCAAATGTTTCTGTTTGGATAGTTAGTGTTAGTTTCTTGTAATGTCATTGTCAATTATCCCCTTTGGTATTCTTGAGATTTATAACCGCTACATAAGCTTACTTTTATTTATTGAGTTAAAAGAATCTTTCTATAATGGCTATGTTTCTTTATAAATAAATAAAAAAAAGATAACTTATTTTTTGTGTAATTTTTTCCGTTTTCAGGAAGTTAAGCATAGGATACTCTTTCTTGTGGAGATGCTGGAGCCTTTCCTTGATCCTGCTGTAGAAAGATTGAAGGGAATAATAGCCTTTGGAGATCTGTCTTCTGCACATCCAGAAAAGCAGGAAGAGAATTGTGTTATTGCCGTCAATGTAATTCGCAGAGCAGTGCAGAAACCAGCAGTTCTTCCTTCACTGGAATCTGAATGGAGGCGTGGATCAGTTGCTACTAGGTAATACATGCCTGTCTTAAGGAAAATTTATAATAACTAGTTTTAAAAGGGAGTGGGGGATATTTGTATAAAAAATTGATTATAAATGCAATTTTGACTTGTTGGCTTTGCCTGCTCAACTCTTACTTTATTCAAATTCATGTTGTTCAAATTCCATATGGCTCTGAAGATAAGATGAATAATCTTCTATTATTGCTACCACAGTTTACAACGCATGAATAATCTTCTATTTACTGTTACCACATTTCACAGTTCACAATGCACAAGTGAATGTTATCCTTTTGTTTCCCGCATACCACTTTGTTTATTGATTTTTATATTTCAAATTAACATTATTGTGTTTTTGCGTATGACAATTTTTGTTCGCTATATTGGATTGTTGATGGATATACAATTCTTGATGCAGTGTGCTACTCTCGATATTGGAACCTCACATGCAGCTACCTCCTGAAATTGACCTTCAAACATCTCCTGTCCCTAGACCACTGGAACCTGAATCTTTATCTGGTTTATTTCATTCTTCAGCTTCTCACCAAGGGGTAGCTTCAAAATCAAACAGCCAGGATGAATTTGACAGGAAGATAGATGTTTCTGATACAGCCGTAAAAATTGACATTTCAGAAGACGCCAGTCTTCTTTTTGCACCTACAGAACTGCATAACATTGTATTGACAAGTATATCCAGTTGTCCTAATGAGAACAGCTCTGTCCTAACCAAAACATCTGGTCGGGAAACATTTTCCACACAGGTTTCAAATTGACTTAAAACTAGATGCTGGTTTCTCTTGCAAGCAGATTATTTCCAACTTATAACCTATCAAGACTGCGAGCTCAGGGCTTCTGAATTTCGGCGATTGGCCTTAGATTTGCATTCACAGAATGAGATTACCATTGAGAGTCATGATGCCGCTATAGATGCTTTGCTCTTGGCTGCAGAGTGCGATGTCAATCCATTTTTTATGATGTCTTTTAGAGGAAATCCAAAGTTAATGAAGGAGATAAACATCAGTGGGATTAGGACTCGACAAAATCATGAAATTGGGATGCGAATGGTCTCTGGAAAGTCTAAGAATGACCTAGAAACAATATCTCTTCTTCTTAAAAGGAAAAGAGACAAAATTGTTCTTCAAATTCTGCTCGAGGCTGCGGAGTTAGACAGAGAGTACTGAGAAAAGGTTTCAGATGGAGGACTTAGTCCGTACTACACCATAGGATTTGATGAACAAGTCATTAGGTTGTCTCCGCTTGATGTACAATCTGCAGATGCCATCACCTTGGTTCGACAAAATCAAGCTTTGTTGTGCTGCTTTCTGATTCAACGATTGCGAATGGAGCAGCACTCGGTGCATGAAATTCTTATGCAGTGTATGATATTCTTGTTGAATTCTGCGACTAAGCTATACTGTGCTCCAGAACATGTGATTGACATTGCATTAGGATCCGCTGAGTACTTAAATGGGATGCTAAGATCCCTGTATTATCAGTTCAAAGCAAACAATCTGCAGTTGGAGCCGGAAACATTACATGGGATACAACGACGGTGGATACTGCTTGAAAGATTGGTAATTTCTTCAAGCGGTGGCGATGAGGAAACAGGCTTTGCAATCAATAAAAATGGTTTCCCTTATGGAAGTCTGATTCCACCTTCAGTCTGGATGCAAAGGATTTCCACTTTTCCTAGATGCATATCCCCTCTTGTTCGATTTCTTGCTTGGATGGCAGTATCTTGTAATGCAAGACAGTACATGAAGGACCAGCTTTTACTGGCTTCTGATCTACCACAGGTGACATCTCTATTGTCTACATTTGCAGATGAACTTTCTGTTGTAGATAATGTTATCAGTCGAAAGTATGAAGAATCAGGGGGTGAAATTGTTTCTGCATCCATTAAAGGATTTGAAGTTGCTGATCAGCAGCATCAGGACCAATCTTTTTGTGTCATTTACCCTGAGCTCTTTAAGTTCTTTCCTAATACAAAAAAGCAATTTGAAGCTTTTGGAGAAAACATTTTGGAGGCTGTTGGGTTGCAGTTGAGGTCTTTTCCTTCCAGTATGGTGCCTGATATTTTGTGTTGGTTCTCTGATTTGTGTTCATGGCCATTTCTACATACAGAGCAGCTTTCTGCTCGAAATAGTTCTGACCGTTTGTAAGGCTATGTTTCAAAGAATGCCAAAGCAAACATCCTCTATACACTTGAAGCCATTGTAACCGAGCACATGGAAGCAATGGTGCCTGAGATACCTAGAGTGGTGCAAGTGCTGGCATGTCTTTGTAGGGCATCTTACTGCGATGTGTCATTTCTTGATTCTGTATTTTCTTCGTTGAAACCAATCATTTCATATTCTTTATGTAAGGTGTCTGGTGAGGAAAGATCATTGGTAGATGGTTCATGTGTTAATTTTGAGTCATTATGCTTTGATGAGCTTTTCACTAACATCAGACAGGGTGCTAACCAAGATAATTCTAGAGAAAAAGTATACAACAGAGGATTGACAATTTTCATTTTGGCGTCTGTTTTTCCTGATTTATCTGCTCAGAGGAGGAGGGAAATGCTGCAGTCCTTAATTTTTTGGGCCGATTTTATTGCCTTTGAGCCAACTTCTTTCCACAATTACCTTTGTGCATTCCAGAGTGTTATGGAGAGTTTTAGTTCAGACTTTGCAGTTCTTTGGTGCCATCCCACTGGAGCTGCCCACTGAGGGACAACATGAAAGTGGACTGGAGTCACATTCATGGTTCCTCAGTGATGTCTACCACAGTTCAAGTCAAGATAAGGCCTCCGAGAAGTTAGAAGGTAACAATGTTGGTGCTGATATTGTGAATAAAAAGGTTTATCTTTTATTTCCTGAGGAAATAGAAGAATTCTCAAAACACTTGGAGGTTCTTATTGTTAAGCTTTACTTGACGACTGAGCTATGTTGGAATCTTCATCATCAACTATCTAAGAAGAGGACTATT
Source organism: Prunus avium (assembly GCF_002207925.1). The sequence goes on along the minus strand of NW_018921595.1, from coordinate 54,724 downwards.
ACATCAACAGAGTGTTTTATGTACTCAAGATTCTTGGCATCAATTGCACAAAGAGTTAATGACGCTCAAGGAAATGATTCTGAAATTTCTTTCCCATCTACGTCAGTTGACCAGTTCCCTGATCATTGGAGGATTGGTATAGAAGTAATTTCTGAGACCATTCTGACCCTTCAAGAAAACAGATGCTGGGAAGTTGCTTCTGTTGTGCTTGATTGTGTACTTGCTGTGCCCCATGAGTTTGGCCTTAATAATGTGATTGGCTCCATCTGTTCTGCAATAAAAAGTAGTTCTTGCAATGTGTCGCGTAAATACAGCTGCACCAAAATGGATTAAGCTGCATCCTCAACTTGTGATACTCGCAAGTGCACGAGCCGTTTGGTAGTATAGCATATGTAAGTGCGAGGTCGATCCCACGAGGATTGGTGATTGAATGATCCAATTCATTTTTCCTACACAAAACAGAAATGAAAAAGAAAGGAAATAAATAAAATAAGGAAGAAAGAAATAACTAACTCAAGCAGATAAGTTCCCAAGTTCCATTAAATTAATGGATTGATTCTAGCTAAAGTATGATTAAGCCATGGTGTGTGGTCATAACCTTGTGTTCCTAATTCCCTAATTTGATCATTTGTTGTCTAACCTAAAATTAAGCATTAGGAACCCATTAAGCATAGAAGAACAATTTAAACAACCAAGCATGTATCTAATCCCTGTTGTCGAATGTCCATACATACTCTTCCTATTCATAGTTCAATTCGAAGGTGTGTTTACAAGCTTGGGAAACCTCACTATATATAGGCCTAAGGAAGCTGAAAGTCTGAATTAAGTATGGCTAATGCATACAACACTTTGTTTTATAAAATCTGAAATGGTTGATGCACTTGTATTAGAAAATCTGAAATGGGTGATGCCCTTGTATTAGAAAATCTTGAATTGGTTGATGCACTTCACCGATAGATCCCACCAGCAGCCCTAGCTCATCTTCATGTCATCATGACCAAGCTTCCAACCAGAAATGATAGCTCATACCTAGCTCACCATGACCAAGCATCCAACCAGCACATGCTGAGGTCAGCATGACCAGCAACTTCAAGGGCTTATAACTTGGGCTTCTCTTAATCAAATTAGGACTTTGAGCACTCGAAATTGAAGTTCAGAATGTCTTCTTTCTAGCCATATATCATTTGGGCCAATCCAAGGTCGGAGAAGGAAGTTAAGGCAAAAACAAATTGCTAACTCATTTTGCGCGCTGATAAAATCCATCCTGAGCATGGCTCTGTGTTTGCTAGGTAACAGACTCCATATTTATCCAATGGGGCTGAATTTTGGATATGTTATAGTACACACCAATTGGAACAACTTTCATGAAGAATGTAGCCTCATTCGAGCTATGTAGGTTGTTGAAACAAAGCTTGTAATATGACCTACGGAACTGGACTGGCAGGGGGCTGTAGCCAAAATGAGTTTGTCTTTAAGCTCTTCATCCATTCATCCAAATTAGGCCTTAACATGCTTGAATTGCATGAATTATGCTCTCTAAAGCCATCATTATTACCTAAAGCTCAATGAACTGAAAGATAAACACAAAAAGGATTAAAAGCACAAGTTTAACTAAAAAACATAACCAAATTATAAGCTAGAAGGGTACAAAATGATATACAATTATGAACCGATCACAATGCACCGAAAATTGCTTGGCGCTTGCAGAGTGATAAATGGCTATTGATTTTACTTACCAAAGGTGTCCATTCCCTCAAGGAATGCGAGGTTCGTCATCCTGATTCGTTCTGTAAAATTATGTGGGTCATCCTGAATCTGAGCAACGATCTATAGCCCTTAAGCTCTTAGGAAAACTTGTTGGTCATGATTTGAGTGGAGGAACTGCCCTTCAGTCTTCCATGTTTTACAAAAATTTAGTTTCACCTGGATTGGTTGCATCTGTTCCTGAGTCGATTATGGTTTCAAGTACATGGAATCTGGTGGTTGTCCTTGCTTCATCTGATGCATCATTACTTGTGAGGACTATGGCAATGACACTGTTGGCATAATACCATGGGTCCAGCCCATGATGGAAAAACATTCTTTCGGTGGTCAAAAGAGAAACCAACACAATGATGAAGCCAACATGATATGATGATGTCTTTAGCTAATGATGGTGTCTTTAGCCAATGATGGTGTCTCAAGCAAATGATGCTGCCATCCGTTGGAAGAAAAATCTAAAAGCTTCCAAACTTTTCCTTTCTCAAATATAAAAGGACATGCAAGTGTGCATGCGGAAGAAAGTGGTGTGTGTGTTGTGTTGAAGAGTCAGAGAGAGTTGGAGAAGCCGAGAGCAAGAGAGAGAAGTGAGAGAACACCATCCAAACAGCCATCAGTATTATACTCCAATTCTGTGAGAGTGAGAGAGTTAATTGTGTACCACTCCAAGCGAATACTCCAATTCTGTGAGAGTGAGAGAGTTAATTGTGTACCACTCCAAGCGAATACTCCAATTCTGTGAGAGTGAGAGAGTTAATTGTGTACCACTCCAAGCGAATACTCCAATTCTGTGAGAGTGAGAGAGTTAATTGTGTACCACTCCAAGCGAATACTCCAATTCTGTGAGAGTGAGAGAGTTAATTGTGTACCACTCCAAGTGTGTGAGTGAGGTAAAACAGGAGAGTATAGTGTGGTGTCATTGTACTTTCTCTGTGTGTATCATCAAGCCCTGGGCATTGGCTTGGTAAGATCTGTCTTGTTGTACCCATTATTTTGTTATAGTGGAAGAAATTTATATTGCTGCCCCGTGGACGTAGGCATTGCCGAACCACGTTAATTTCTGGTGTTCTTTATTTTTCTGCAATTTCATTCTAGCACTAACCGATCCTAACAAGTGGTATCAGAGCCGGAAGCAATTCCGTTGTGAATAGTGCTCGTGAACAGTGCTCGTGAATAGTGCAGAATGGAAGGAAGCTCTATGATCAAACTCAACAACTCCAATTGGGTGACCTGGAAACCAAGGATGGAGGATATTCTTTACTGCAAAGACCTACATGAACCAATTGAAGGTGCAAAGGCCAAGCCAGCAACAATGTCTGATGCCGAATGGACAAAGCTGAACCGTAAAGCTACCGGCAACCTTAGACAATGGGTGGATGACAGCGTGTTTCACCATGTGTCTAATGAAACAGATGCGCACTCTCTTTGGGAGAAGCTTGAATCCTTGTTCGAGAAGAAGACCGCAGCCAAGAAAGCCTTCTTGATCAAGGAGCTCATCAATATGAAGTACAAGGACGGTTTGAGTGTGACGGAGCACCTGAACAACTTCCAGAATCTGGTCAACCAATTGGCAACTATGAAAATGACGATTGACACTGAGTGGCAAGCTTTTTTGCTGCTGGGTTCCTTGCCAGATAGTTGGGAAACCTTTGTGGTGACTGTAAGTAACTCTGCTCCCAATGGTGTTCTTACTATAGATAGTGTTAAAGATAGCATGTTTAATGAAGAAACAAGGAGAAAAGTTTCAGGCATCGAAAGCAGCCAAGTACATGTGACAGAAAACAGAGGAAGGAGCAAGAGTAGAGGACTAAGAGGTCGTGGAAAGAACCCAAGTCGCTCCAGATCAAGATTTAGAGGAAGCTGCCATCATTGCGGCAAAGAGGGCCATATGAAGAAGCATTGCCGTGCATGGAAGAAACTGCAAAACGAAGGTCACAACCAAAGGCAAAGAAATTCATAAGAAGCAGAGATGTGATCTTTTATGAAGATCAAACACTAGCTGACCCTAAGGAGAAGGCTCAACCTGAAGATGTGATTGAAAAGGCTGTTGACCCTTTAATTTCAAATAAAGAAGCACGCGGTGACATGCCAGAAGAAGCTGCTGAAGGGACATCAGAGATTACTGATCAGGGGGAGCCTGATCAAGAAGAGCGAAATGATGAGGAGCTTGATCAGGGGGAGCATTCAGCCTTACAAGAAACTGAAGCTCAGCCAAGAAGATCCACCAGAAACAGACGTCCAACTACCAAGTATCCTTCATCGGATTATATCCTGCTGACAGATGATGGAGAGCCCGAGACGTATAAAGAGGCCATAGATCACAAAGACAGTAACAAATGGTTGAAGGCAATGGAGTCTGAGATGGATTCCTTATTGAAGAATGATACTTATGAGCTGGTGAAGCTACCGGAAGGGAGAAAGGCACTCAAAAATAAATGGGTATTCAAACTGAAAAAGGATGAGCAGATGACGAAGTACAAGGCTCGCTTGGTAGTGAAGGGTTTTGGTCAGAAGAAAGGCATTGACTATGACGAAATTTTCTCCCCAGTGGTGAAGATGACCTCTGTCCGTGTTATCTTGGGTATGGCAGCTAGCATGGATCTTGAACTTGAACAACTAGATGTGAAGACTGCATTCCTTCATGGAGATTTAGAAGAGGAGATATATATGGAGCAACCTGAAGGGTTTAAAGTTAAAGGGAAGGAAGACATGGTCTGCAAGCTGAAGAAAAGTCTATATGGACTTAAACAAGCTCCAAGGCAGTGGAACAAGAAGTTCGACTCATTCATGATGAGTCATGGATACAACAGGACAGTTGCAGATCCATGTGTCTACATCCGACAATTCGCGGGAGGTAAATTCATAATACTTCTGTTATATGTTGATGACATGTTAATTTATATGATTAGGAAGCTAAAGGAAGAGC